>VXAK01027686.1:77443-122030 GCA_013399435.1 Arenaria interpres | reverse complement strand
CCTCCCCGGAGTCTGCGACTTTCGCTTTGGATTCTTAATAAAGCATATGGTGGGGGCATAAACGTGGGATAAGATGCGTTAGTTCGGACTGTTGTCTTTCTTCGCTCTACTAGTAGTCGAAAGTAGTTTCTGCTGGTGACGCTGCGCCTGATGGCACGGCAGTGAAATCCACTGTAGGAAGTCATCGGCGCTTTGGGTTTTTAACTTAACAGCAGTTGTAAGTTGTCCTTTACCCTGCTTCCTAAGGTGGCCTTTATTTAATGGCAAATGCTGCGTCTTAAGAGTTAAACGTGCTAAAAGTTGTGAATGCACATCTTGGAGTACTTCAGCCTAATTATTTTTCTTAAATTATTCATGATTCTTGAAGTATTAGTAAGACTAAGTTTGGCTGAAGGGTTTATGCACACAGGAATACTTGTACCTAAATTTGCTGTGTAAGTGAGGTTAAGAGTATACACGGCAGAGCAGCATACACGAGGCGTAGGCTCTTGTTCGTGACCCACTTTCTTTGCTGAAAACAGTTTGTTTTCTAGTTTGTTGTGTTTTTGGTGGTGGTTTTTTTTTTAGGCCTGTGTGCTAGACAGAAACTGTCAAGGAAGATTCCTCATAATAAAATGAATGCTTTAATTACAGAGGCTGATTATTTTTGTTTGAGCATATTTTCAAGTTTTCATCAGTCTGAAATGTACACTTAAGGCTGTAGTACGGTTCAAAGGCTACATCACAAGCCCTTAAATTCTTCATGTCAGTCATAGCTGCCGTAATGTAAACTTTCTGGTATCTGCTGCCAAACATACCTGTGAAAGCTTTAGCTTTTTGGCAGTGCCAAACCAAATCTTGGTTGGGGCCAATGGTTCACCCTTGTTGCATAATAATGTTTTTAAGAGGTTGCATTTTGTTGCAGATAACAGCTAAGTCTGTGCTCTCCTTTTTAAGGACAAGACTTTTCTACCATCTGCATTATTTTAGGGAGTTATGTTGATGATTGTTGCTAATTTAAATTAATACATGACCCTAATTGGAGGACAGAGCTGCATAAATACATGCTTGGCTATCTTAACCACTAAGCTATTCAACAATACATTTGCATTTCTGATCTGTCTTTTCAAATCGGTTATTTTTCATCTGATGCATATGTAATCCAACATGAAAGCCGTGTTGCTGTTTAAACAAACCAAGAGAATTTAGTTACACAGAGGAAAGCTGACTGCTTTTTATATGTTAATGTCATCGTTACCATGATAGGGGTGTGCATACTCTAAGCCTATGATACTTATATTAAGATTTGAAGTATGCTGTGAAATCATTAAAATACATTTGGAAGGGTATGATTCCCTTGGGAAACAATACAGGAACTTTTTGAGTTTATCCCATATGAATCACTATGATCACTATTAAATGATACATATGGTAAAGTCATACCAAAGTTCTAAGCACGTGGAAATACACCTACATTTCATGCAGACCTCCTGGTTTCTTTAGAGTTACAAAACTGTAATTGAAATAAAAAACTTTTTGAAGAATTGTTCTGAGAACAGTTCAGGTATTGAATTGTTATATCAGGATATAAAAGAAATAAAAAATAGAGCAAGTTGATCTCAGTTCTAATAATGATCAGAACTTAGTACTTGATTAAAGATTTAAATAGTTATTGCTAACTGTTTGTACTCTGTACCTCAGAATACTTTTGACTCTGGTATAGATAGGCATATAAAACTAGTTAGAAGTTGCGCTTCTAAATTTCAGATGATACTGTGCAGTGTTGAAATCAGTAGAATGGTAGCATTTCTGAAGATCAAGATCAAGTCTGAGGAAGGAGGTTGATTTTTTTTTTTTTTTTTTCCCCTTGAAATAATGGAAAGAAAATGACATTCCAAAAAAGGCATTATTTTTTCCAGCTGTAATGGGTGTGAGAGATGATGGATCTCAAGCTATTTTCCAAGTGCAACTCAGCTGCATGTCACTTCAGTAGGGAGACCTGCTTAATTAGCATGTTATGGAACTTTTTGGGGTTTTTAGGAATGATTGTAAGTCCTTATCGTAGTTATGGTGCATATTGATTCAATTTACCTTCCAGTAAATTGCAGTGATGCAGTCCATGCTCTTCTAGTGTCAGTATGTCTCTTCTAGGCACATGCCTTGGCAGAAGTACGCTGTCGGCTGTGAGGTCTCTGTGATAGCAGGTGTTCTGCAATGCCTCTTTTGTGCCTCTTGATTTTGACCAGCTGATGTTCACTGCAGTGGTAGAAGGGGAATAGGGCTGGGTCCAGGATCCTTGGGGCAGGGTTCCAGTCTGAAGATGCTGCTGTATTTGAAGCCAAACTTACTCTTCTTTGTACTGCAGACTCTGCTGCTTTGTTGCCTGTAGGCTGTGGTGTGGGACCCCAGGCTTCCCAAGCTGCATGTTTTTCAGTTCCTCTCCCTCCCCACAGAGCCCATTTTGCACACAGTTCCACCTAAATTCTGGTCAAGTGCTATTCCATACCCCTCTGGTAACAGCATGACGTTTAGAGTTTTATAGAATGTATGAAAACTTCAAGGTGGATACGAAAAAGCAGTATGATTTCCTGTTGAACAGAAGTAAAATAGCAATAATAATTTAATGTAAGTTTTAATTACCAGTTAATTGTAGCATCTGGCTAATGATACTGTACAGAATGCTTTGCAGTAATGAAATGTGGAAGTTCAGGGGGTGGTTAATGCAAAGAAGTCCAAACCCAGCAGAAGCTCTTCCCTATTTACTTGAATTGTAGACAAAACCCTCTGTTCACACCGTTGTGTAGGAGCTGTTAGAAGTCTGAAAACATACTCGGATTGTCATAAGAATAACTATAATAGTCTCAAGACTTTATATCAGAGCCAGCGATGTATTTATTGTCTGAAAGAATCCTCTTAAGAAGCGCTATTCAGCTGTCAGGCGAGCCGAGCTTGATGGAAATGACACGGTTACTGAAGAGCACACTCCAGCACGGTTCAGCAGGGACACTACATGGAGCAGAAGCAGTACTTAACTAAGAGTGCTGCTTTGAAATGGAAATCTCATTTCAATTTTAAATATATTTTATTGTACTGAATACAGAACTTTGATAGTATCGCTGTGCTGTTGTAGTGTGATTAACTGATCTCAAGAGAGCAACTGAAGAATCTTTCAGAAAGGGAAGAAAGGGAAATTCTGACGCTTTGCTTCTCAGTATGTCCCAGTACCAGCAGTGGAAGGGTATGGAGGGAAGTGTGGGGTGTGTTGTTACTCAGTGGTTTCCTGACCTTACAGTACTGGTCCTTGGCATTGTCTGCCAAGTAGAAACCAGCTTTGGGTTGACTGCTCTTGAGAAATTTTGTTAATGCTAGAAAGTGACTAAGTGTACATGCGTCTTTTGTTGGAAAGGCCTCTTCGGTTGCTGTTGTTAGTGCATTAGTGACATACAATGCGATTTTTATTTTTGAGTTTGTGTAATTTCACTAGGTTTTTAACTTTCTTCCACTAGATGGCCCAAGCATGCTTTCAAGTACCCTATGAGGGCTGAAACTTCTAATTCCTTTTAAAAACATATTTGTGTTGTTTTAACTGAAGTTAAAATTTTATGTCATGAGACCTGTGCGAACTTTTGTGATTTTTTTTTTAAAAAAAAAAACAAATACTGTATATCAACCAAGAGAGTGTTGTTAATGTAAGTAATATGTGGCAATGAAGGTTATGTCATGTATGATCTTCCAAGTCCCTTTTTTTTCCCCTTGGTTAGAACATTCATTGAGTGTAGTCCAATGCTGTTGTTTGTATTGAGATGAGAACGGAGGTACTGTGACTCTGACAGCGTGTTCAACAGTAGTGGTTCAGTGAGACTCTGAAAAGCTGTTGATCTTGGGCTGGTTTGTCCTTAACACCTCCTGGGAGCAAGACTTGTGTTTTGCAGGCCACCAGAATTGAATTTTTTTTTACTGCTTGATTTTGCTGCATAGGGTTTTGGTAAGAACTTTGCAGTTCATTTCATCAGCATAAATGTGTTCACTGGGTTCTGAATAGGTGTAGTTGCTAAATGTACACACTGTAATTTAATTAGCCTGCTTATGTTGACTAACAGACATCATGTATAAGCTTGTTATCAAGGCTATGGTTTTGGCTGGTGAAGATGAAGACAGACAGGTATACAGACAAGGCAGCTCTTACCATGAGGGTGGTCAGACACTAGAACAAGGCTGAAGGAGTGGTGGGATGTTCATCTACAGAGACATTCAAAACTAAACAGGACCGAGCCCTGTGCAGCCTGGGGCTGTTGGGCCAGCACTGACCGGGAGGTTCAGCTGGGTGACCTTGAGTGGTCCCCTTCAGCCTCAATTGTTCTGTACTTCCGAAAGGAGACTCCATTGGTTCCTTGTGTCTGCTGGTGTTTAAAACAAAAATAAATACAAGGAAAGTGAATTGTTGTCTTTCCGAAGCAGTTTCTAACTTCAGTGTTTTGTATTAAGTTCCAGATTTCCTTTCGCTTCTGAGGACCTTGATGTGGTGGTATTAGACCACCAGAAAAAGTGTGTGTGTCTGTGTGTGCTTTTTTCCTTCTTAAATTGCATTCCCCCGCCTGTTCCCCCAACAAAAAAAAGAGAAAAGGCTGCCATATAAAAGGAGTGCTATATTCCTTCATTTCACAACTGTACTTGCCAAATGCCCTCTCTGTGCTATTACTGGTTTATATCATTATGCCTAGTGTCCCCCTTTAACAGGGGTAGTAGATGTTCCCTTATTCCTGTTTCCCTTTTGCTCTGTTTCTTTATGGAAGAGAGTCAGCTGTTGTCCCTTCCTCTGCATCTGACTCTGTGCTCCTTTTTTCCTTCCTTTTCCCATTGTCAGTATTTGTCCTGTCCTACCACCTTCCTGCTTCTCTTCCCTTTTCTGGCTGGAGACAAATCAACATGTCCATATGTACTGGAAGGATGGACATAAATGGAATGTTATCCTGGTGAAGGGGATATTGCTGCCTGCAGTCAGTTCTGTAGACAAAGAGGTAATCTGCTCCCGTTCCTGGCCCTACTGATACGTGTTGGAGCTCTCCATTTGCAGTATTTCTGTCTTCCTTTCTAATTTTTTCCAAAGTCAATAGCTTTCAGCTTATTGAGCAATATACCAAACAGATTTTGCCAGTTGAGCCAAGTGCAGAGAACTTTCTAAATATGTTGGTTTTGTGATGGAAGTGTATGTTTAAGAAAAGATATAAAAGATGATCCTGTAGGGATTTCTTTTTGAACTAATGCACTTTAACTTTGTGTAGGAAAGTTAACTGTGGCCAGTTATTGGTAATACAGGCTTTACTTTGCTTGTGACTGGAAATTAAACTGATGAAAGTAATTCCATTCCTAGCATCTTGGTAGTGAAAAACAGGTATAGGACTAAAACGTTAATGAGATAATTTGGTGAGGTCAGGTTTTGTTCTAAATTTTTGTTTTTACTGAATGAACTTCATAGCAAGTGTGAAATAGAGTGGGTTTTAAAAGATGTTATACTATGAATTCTTTGATGCCATGGAAACATTGTGTCAAACAGCTGTCATTTGTCTGCATACAGTTTTGCGTGCTTTTGCATGGAACGTTGCGTGTTGTAGAACGGACATTATCTAAAGATGAAGTGAAAAGTTTTTAGCTACTGTCTTAGTCATGCCTCAAACAAAATTTTGCACTAAACATCTATTTAGTAACTGTAGACAGTTGAAGCAGGTAGTAATGTTTGTTTTCAGGCAGACATTTTGGTTCATATATCTGATGCAAGTAGTACAATAATACATGCCTGTTGCGTCGCTTTGTAGCTAGGAATGCGGAAATTATATTTTAGGGTGAACAAAATGAAGTGATAGTGATGGACAAAATGTCAGAAAGGTGTTGTGTTTCATTCTGTCTAGATGCGTTTACGTGTTGGTACCTCTTAAATACATATAGGGAGTCTGGACAAGTGAATGTAATGCCTTTGGGCATGTGACATAGCAGCCATCATGTAGTACCATTTGAAAGCTGCACAAAGTTGCAGTGTCAGGTGAGAGCTTCCAAACTGCTTTCTGCTGTAAGAAATGTGCATACAGTTCAGTTTAAATTTAGTTTGATGTAACCATAGCAGCTGCAAAGTTATAGCAAGGTAATACTGAAATCTTTACCCCAGTGTTCATTCTGTTTGGCTGACAAAAGTAATTTTAAAATCAAACTGCTTATGGCAATCAATAAAGCTTGTTCCATGGCTAAAATACCAACTCCGGTTTTTGAACTTTTCAGAGTAGTTCAGAAATAGTTTTTAACATGACAGTGGCAATTGTATACTTAAAATAGTATTAATGTTACTATTTTTTCTTTATATTCCTCCTTGTTCTTCACTAGATGTCACTAGTAGATTTGGGAAAGAAACTTTTAGAAGCTGCACGAGCAGGTCAAGATGACGAAGTTCGCATTTTGATGGCAAATGGAGCACCTTTTACCACAGATTGGGTAATGAAAACTTTTGCAGCGTTCAGTAAATCCTCTTACTTTTCTCACCTGAAGAAGAAAATGGGATTATTACAATTAAGCATTTATATTGCCAGCCTTGGGAGCTTCTTGGAATTCTGCAGTCGCATCATCTAATGTCTAATTCAAAATTAAAATTGTCTGTTTCTTCACGTGACCTCCTACTGATTTTAGTAACACAATGCAAACGAGCTTGTTCTGGTGGCTTTTAAGATGTACTTTGGAATGGTTAATGGGAGAAAGCAGCAATCATCCTCCTAGTTACTGTGTTTATGCATTTAGTATAGTAAGAGGTTTGAATTACAAAAGCAGTCCCAACTACCTAATATGTGCAGCGGGGAGTTCCCTCATACAGAGGCTGTGAGTTGTCTTTGGAGGTGCCTATTTTTTAATAGGTTGTTTAGGGAGGTCAGGTACCTAAAATTCTAGGGTATTTACAAGCCCTTAAGAGTCTTAGTCTGCTTAGTGACCTAACTTCCAAGTTGACTCTGTTTTGAGCAGTAGATTGGACTTAAATGACTTCCCGAGGTCCCTTCCAGTGACAGTATGGCGTGTTGACCAACACTAAAAATGGGGCTAGGCCCCTTGAAACATCACACCTCAAAAAAGACAGAAAAAACAAAGCACAGACCTCAAAAAAATTGCTTCCGGTGAGCTGTTTTCAGTGTGGTGTGATTATTAGTAAAAAAAAACACAAAAAAACCAAACTCCAAAAAAACCTCAACTTTTTTTTTTCCTTCATACTCTAAAAGCCGCAACAGCTTCTTTCTTTGAGACTGCAAGGGAAAATGATTTGAAGTGGTGACCTAACACCTGAGTTTGACAGCTCGAGAATAAGAAGAACTACTTCATACTGACATCTGTTAAAAGTCCACTTTTTCCATTACTTTACAGTTGGGAACGTCTCCACTTCATCTAGCAGCACAGTATGGACACTACTCGACAACAGAAGTGTTGCTGCGAGCAGGTGTAAGTCGGGATGCCAGAACCAAAGTGGACCGAACTCCATTACATATGGCAGCATCAGAAGGCCATGCCAGCATAGTAGAAGTCTTACTTAAGGTAAAGACTGCTGAAACAAGGTCTGAGGCGGGGATATTACAGTGGTTTGTGATCTAATATTTGCAATTTCCTTTTAGTCATGAAACCAATGTCGAAATGATATGACTATTTATGCTGTGTGCATTGGGTGCTTTGTTTTCCTATTAAACCGTAGTTTATTTTGCATTAAAATCATCATTTCAGGTGAATTATTTATTGCTGTTTCAAAATATGACTATTTCCTAATTTGACATTGTGTGAGTAACAGTTTTTAGAACCAAGACATGTTATGTTTTGAGGAGTCTTTAGTCCTTTACAGGTAAATAATTTATTTGGTAATTAGGTTGAAGTACTTCTAATACATCTGTAAATGTGAGATAACAGGACATTACTGCTAGAGAAAGAATGAAGCCCAAAATTGTCTGTGAGCAGTGTTATTTAATTCAGATACTTCTAATAACATAATTTATGCAATGATCTTGTTTGTAGCACGGTGCTGATGTCAACGCGAAAGACATGCTTAAAATGACTGCACTTCACTGGGCTACTGAACATAACCACCAAGAAGTTGTAGAACTCTTAATCAAGTACGGAGCAGATGTTCATGCTCAGAGTAAATTTTGCAAAACAGCATTAGATATTGCAGTAGACAATGGAAATGAAGACCTTGCAGAAATACTACAGGTAACTTTTGATTCATGATGTTAAGGGAACTTAAAGCAAAGTACTTGTTCATACATGTAATAAACTAAGTTTTTAATATCTAGCAGCTGTGAGATCGTGTATTCCTTGATGATATTCACTGGGAATATTCACTATACTTCTGTGGAAGTACGAGCTCACACTTCAGTAGTGGTCTTGAAGACAAATTAAGTGCTAAGCATTATTGAGAATAGAATAGAAAGCAAACCAAAAAATTCTGTTACACCACTGTATAAATCTGTTGTTCCCCTACGTCTTGAACTGTGTGAACTTCTGGTCTGTTCCTTTAGCTTCCTCTTCATTACAAAAAGGCTATAGTAAATAAAAGTCAATAATCATTCAAAGACAGACAAAAAGAAGAATGTCATCTTCAATTCCTGGTAATTACTATGCTGTCCAAGCCGATTTTCATGGCCTGTAGCTGCAACAGCAGTTTCAGTTCTTCAGGCCTCTGTTTTAGATACTTGAGCTTGCACATCTACAAAAGGGCCTTGTCTTTACATGTTCCTCTTTGTTTACAATAAACGGTATGGAGAAGTAGTGGTGTGTCATTATTCTCTTCCACTTCAACAGACCTTTTGTCTTTAGATTTCAGCTAAAAAAAATGCTTCTCATGTACTAATACCGAGCACGAGATACGACACAATGTGTGTATGTTGCATGAGTATAACGAGGGAGTTTGTCCCTGTTTAAGTGGAATGTGCAATAATTCTGGTTCTTACAAGGTAAATAACTTCTTTATACCTTCAATTGGAATGATATTATTACCTTTGTCTCTTAGATTGCAATGCAAAACCAAATCAATACGAATCCAGAGAGTCCGGACACTGTGACGATACATGCAGCAACACCGCAGTTCATCATTGGACCTGGAGGGGTGGTGAACCTAACAGGTCTGGTATCTTCTGCAAATACATCAAATGGAACAGGTATTTAGATGCCTATAGGATAGCTACTGGGATTTTATACTTTGATTGATTTTCACCATTTAGTGAAAAGGCTTGAGGAAAAACAGTGGTAAGAACAGAGTAGTTACCATGTTCCTCTTCAGTGTGTTTTCTGTGTTCTAAGTATCTAGGTAATTTAAACAACAGTCTTCACAGAGATAAATTGTCAGAAGTTGTGTTTGCTTAACAAACTTGCATTCAGAATAGCACTTTGGTTTATCAGAACATTGCTGAGAACAGACGGGGTGTGTTAGAAGCTTCAGTGGAATAATAATAAAAAAAGGACTTAATTGATTTTAAAATTATTACCTAACTTTGTTTTTGTCATTCTACTAGATGAAACAGGAGTGTCTGCTGTACAGTTTGGAAATTCATCGACGTCAGTATTAGCCACGTTGGCAGCTTTAGCAGAAGCATCAGCACCACTGTCTAATTCTTCAGAAACACCAGGTTAGAAAGCTAAGTCATTTAACCTCATTTAATAAACTGAAAGTATATAACTGGTGCTTCTGGAGATCTTTTGTTTTTTCAGCATCAAAATTCCTTTTTTTCAGTATGAACAAAATTTTCCCTTTACTTTCACCTGGAAGGTTGCCAGATTCATTTGTACAATTATTCCTTAATAAGATTTCTGACTAGAACTGGTATTTCTGGGCTTAACGTGAGTAGCATTCATCTTGCTGAAAGCAAGCATAATTCAGGAGATTGAATTCCCATCTTTGTCTACATACAGTCTAGTTGCATTTGTGGGAAAATGTGTTCTTTGAATGCTTCTTCCTGTTGAATATTGGGAAATGGCCTCCAATGTAGTTTACATCTACTCTGTCAGCATTTTTCTTATTTTCTGCTAAAAGGCACAAGAATATTTGGGGATCTTAATGTCCAGTTTGCCCATTAGAATGTCTGTGGGTATCCTTTTTAACATTGAGGCATTCTACTTGCTTTTGTGACAATTTGTAGTGATTAGTATGTCCCACTTCAGACAAACATAAGCCTAGCACTACATGATTGTTCTCCTAGGAAGAAGCATCCTGCATCCCTCACTGCAGACGTGTGCACACTCTTATTCCATAAGGCCATGACAAGAAGCCGGAAGGCCCAAGGAATTCCGTTACCCCTAGTTTCCAAGTTTTGTATTCCTGTTTCTTAACACGAAAACCCTTCACCTCTGCCCTATGGATCTTTGCCAGTTACTGCTTTGTCTGAAAAAAACCTGTTGGTGAAGGTTCCATACTCTGCAAGTTGCCCTGGATGTCTTTCTCCATTCTTTCTGAATAATGTGGTCCTTGCTTTGTGTACTTTTCACTTTTGTTCATTACAACATACAAAGTGAAGAAAGAAGTGGCAGTCTGGAGTCTTAAGCATCAAAGTGGGTTATAAAGACTAGTCATTACCATTAACAAGTGTGAGAAATAAAGACAGAAACAAGGAAGAGAGCTTTTATAATTTAAGCAAGTTCTAATGCGAGCTACAATAAAGTTGAAATGGGATCAAAAGCTTCTGAGTTATTGGAAGTTGCTTTATAAGAGGATGCCATTAAACTTCTTTTCCAGACTGTATTTTCCTGTTATAAGGTATGTTAATATCTTGCCATTGCATAAAAAATCAGGTAAAACTAGCATTTAGGAGGTCAAGTGCTGTGCTAATTCTTTGCTAGCTAGCTTTGGGATGCAGAAATCCCTGGGTTTTGTCTCTTAAGTAGTTATATGGTGTACTTGAATTAAAACTTCTACTATTCTGAGTCCTAAATGGTGTTTTTGTGGAGACCTGGCTTTCTAAAGAAAGCTGTGAAGTCTTTCATGCATCCTTTACTTGCCCGGTGCTGTTTTGCATATGTTGCTCCCTGGTTTTCTCAAGCAGTATGATATGTCTGTAGCTACTGGAGTTTTATGGTAGGCCAGATTGCTTTTTTGTTTATTTAGTATTTATAGTATTTCTTATACTGACATGTAGCACTATAGCCTTCTTTCCAAGTTAGTTTGGGATTTTGAGCACTAATTAGTGATATGATATGTAGCAAGATGAGGCTAACTTTAAAGCCAGTAACTGGAGATCACTATGGAGAGCAACAACCCTCTATTGATCAAGGATTTATGTTGCTTATGGAAACCTGAGTTTTTCTGAATGTGTCTCTAAAGAAATGCACTTACTTTGCTTTTTTGTTGGTGGTGCTCAGTATGATAAATTTTACAGAACTGAGATACTTCACGTGGCCAAAGTCTATTAGAAACTCACACAGAATTCAGCTCTGCAGGTGACATTCTTAAGGACACAGCTTTCACTGAAAATACAAACGATTTCTGTACTCTCAGACTGGCTGACATGACAGCTGCATCCCAACATATACCTGAGTTTTCATCTCTAAGTATTTTGAAGTCTTGCAGGATTTCTTTTTAGTACAGCTCTTCTACTCCTTGTCAGAGCATTGCCCAAGTACAGCTTTACTGTTTTATGACATTTAAATATTGTGAGTGAAGTGGCTGGTTCAGAACCAGAACGCAGTGCCTTTCATTACAGAAGAAGCTGCTGATATTTTCAGTCAGTTTATGTATTTAATTGAAACTCAGGTCTAATTGTAGGAGAGAGAAACTCGAGAAGAGATTGCATGGGATTACAGTGCATTAGATGTATATCCAGGACTTCTCATGTTTCATGACCCTACCCTTGCAGTGGTGCAGCATAACTCACCTTACATCTCACTAAACCACTGAAGATAAAATTAGAGAAGAGGCAGGAAGGAATAAGCTTGAAGTCTTGATGCAGTAGTTTCCCACCTCCAATAATGCAGTGTGCATCATACCGACCCCCCCGTTGCTTTCTGTTCTGCTTTGATTTTTATACAGACATGTGGGCAGTCTTGCAGCATCTTACTGTCTGCAAATTATTTGCTGGGTTATTTCTTCTTTAATAGTCTATAAAGTGTAAAAAAATAAAAAAGCAGCTTTTTGTCACCTGTGCATCAGTAGTGTGTTCAAGGAAAAAAAACCTGAACTAACAATAGCAAAGAACCTTCTGTTTGTGCTCATCTTGTAGAAGATCCATAGTCTCAAGAATTGTAGGATTGAGAATTCTGGTTTTGGCTCTTACCTTGTATTTAGCTTCCTGTATTTAAGACTGTATAAACTTGGACAAATAACTTAAGTTCTGCCTTTTACATTGTTTCTGTCTAGATTTGTCTCCTTTTTCCAAGTTAACTTTACCCTGCTCTTCTACCCCTAGTTCCTCATGTCTCACAGTTAAAAACACATCAGTTTTGTAAAACTGAAGAAAGTAAGGTGCTTCTTACTGGAGCTGAATAGAATAATGCTTTTTTTAATTGTTACTCAGACATGGTGTATGTGAACAGGTGGATGTTATGTACAAACGTGGTGCATAATGTATGTATGAAACTTGCATTAGAGAAAAATCTGATGTAAGATGTGTCTTTGGAACCCAGTATTTGGTGCGCTTATGTTGGAATTAGGCACGTGTCTTACTGCGTGTGCAGGTGTTCTTTTCCCACACACACTGCAGAATAATGCACATTAGTACAGTGATTCTTAAAAATAATAGTGATATTTTAAATGACTTCAGCTTTCCTTCAGCATATGAAGTAGTGTGGTAACTAGCGATTATATGGATATATATGGAAGGAGAGCAAGGAAGGAATAAGGCCTTTATTTACGGGGATATCTTTCTTTTATATAGAATAGCTTCTTTTTAGACAAAATCTCCATTTTTCTTTCAAGGTCTGAAGAAATCCTAATAATGTTTCCTTCCAGAACTGAAAGCCCAGTGCTGAGTTTGAAACTGAAAGATCAGAGCTGTTTGCCACAGCAGCTAGTATTGGCACTTGCAACTTGGGATTTTTTGTGAGAGTGGTCTTTCTTACTGCTGAGCCTGTACTTGGAAGGCAGATCAAGTTCAGTACAACACCACTTATTCATGGAGGACTTAGTGTTTTGGTTTACTGAATAAACACTCTGTGAATATTTAAGCAGTGCTATAGGACAGTAATCTCCAAACATAAAGATCTTCAGAAGGCAGTGACTGCAGTCATTATTTGAACTACAGAGTGATTTCTGTGTGTGTTATATTGTAATTAACTTAAAAGATGAAAGCTTTGGGGTTTTATCTACCTTCTGTCATCTTGAGCATCACAACACAGTCTATAGGGTTTTAATTTCATCTCTGTAGATAGAAAGCACTCTAATGTCTGTTATTTAAATCAAAGGCTTTGCTTTTACCCTGGCAAATTGAAAATAAAATACAGAGTTAGTGTGCTTGAAATTCTTTGATTGTGCTACGAGTAATCTTGCTCTTTGTAAAAAATGAGGGTGGTAGTATGAGACCCCAGTTATTTTGTATAGTGCAAGCTGTGGTATGTGTTGTAGTTCTGAATGCGGCCTTTTCCTTATCTTACCTTGATTTATGGATGTAATATAGAACTGTGAGAGTTCACAGCTGTATACTCGTTATCAGATCATAAATTTGAAATATTTAGTTATGCTGAAGTATATATGTACAATGTTTATTTTACTTTTTAAGCTTTATCTTTCTCCTTCAAGTGTATAAAATGTCAGCTCTGCGGAACTTTTTAGTCCTGTTTCATACTTTGAATAATAAATAAAGTTGGGGTTGTGTTTGATGTACCCACTTAGTACAGAGAAAACTTTAGGATTCTCTAGAATCTCCTTCAGTCTATTACTGTTTTGAAGATCATTATGGCAAACAGAGAATTTTGTTTATCAGGCTGGGTCCTGAGGTACACCTGGCAAGGCACTAGTTGAGGAGTGGTTTCAAGCTAGTATGTCAAGTTTAATTTTTTTTTTTTTTATTCCACTGTTGGTGTAACTTATTCCAGTTTGTGTACAATAAAAAAGTTATTTGTGTTCTTAGAAACACCTCTTGTTCTTGCTGCCATGTAAACTCTGAACCCAAAGCGTCAGTTTTGAGTAGAGTATATCTATTACGAAACTTGATAAATAAAAAAAAAAAATTACATTGAGCAAGGTAAATGAGGACAGAGTTGCATGCATGTTTGAAACTCTTAGTGCTTTTTGTAGGCCCGTTGACAAATTTCTAATAACAGTATAATATGTAGCAATGCATTAATTTGGGGGTGGGGACAATCAAATTTTGAGACATGAAAGGATTTTTTTTCTCAGCTGTACCAAAATGTATTTGAAATCGTAAAGCTTAGTTTATAAATTGACTTAATTCCTTTACTAATCTGTTGATAGTTGTGGCCACGGAAGAAGTTGTGACTGCAGAATCTGTGGATGGTGCTATTCAGCAAGTTGTCAGTTCTGGAGGTCAGCAAGTTATTACTATAGTTACAGACGGCATTCAGCTTGGTAACCTGCATTCCATTCCCACCAGTGGAATAGGGCAGCCAATCATTGTGACCATGCCAGATGGACAGCAAGGTGAGTGGAAACTTGTATGGTTCAGGCTTACAGGGCTACTGTAGTTATAATAATAAATAGTTGGGTGCAAATAGCTTGGGCAATGTAGTGTAATTATCAATTTAAATACAGCTTTTAATTCTTGTACTGCAAAAGGCTCAGACACATGAGCTGCTGCAGGTCTGTGAGTTACCACGTTAGCTGAGCCTCTGCATTAGGAGAACGAACAGAAGAATTACTAAACTGTACGGAAGAGAAATAGGACATTTAAGGGAAAAGTGATAATTACTTGCTTTGCCTTCAGTACGTTTGATTATTGCGAACTTGTTATGAAATCTAGAAGATGGAGTAAAACAGAAGTATCCTTCCAATATTTATGCAGTTGCCCTGCTGGAAATAGTGTGGGAAGGTGAGGCTTGGATTTAGAGATCTGATGCGTGAAGCAAGCTGTGCAAGTCCCATGGAGTGTGTTCTTCACAGAACAAAAGCTGAGTCTTACGTGCTTGAGGTTTTAGAGGAGCCGTGGCAGAACCAGTGAAGCCAGGGTGACACAAATTGTCCTGCTGGCTCATAGATACTTTGAGGAAGCTGCTAGTGTAAGTGCTATTTTGTGACGTGTGTGTTTTAGGTGGTTTCTTTTAAAGATGCTTTGAGGCTACTATTTAGACAAAAGTGATTATTTCGCTGGTTTCTTCATGAGGACTCCCAGTGTGGAGCTTGAAGAGTTGTACACCGGAGACAAGTGATTCAGTTCACAGTCTGTCTGAGCAAGTACAGCTCGTTATCAGAAAGCATGAACGTGTGTAGGTAGTCATTGAAGTGACAATTACGTTTCTTTGCCAGATGGTTGCATCAGAAAATTAGAGTATGAACTTCTTTAGATCCCTAATTTTTTTCCTCCAAGGTTAATAACTACTGGATTTTCATATTACCTAAGGTGTTCTAGTTAATCAAAATCAAAAGCCTGTTTTGTATTTAGTATTTGCTTAAGAAACATTATAAAGGAGATGGTCTGCTACAATTACAGAATTGACAGACCGGTAACTGCTGCAGTTCACTTCCATTGTCTGCTCACTCTGTGAAAAACGGCAATGATCCTCCAGAGTGACAGCTAAGTATTGTAGACCTCAGTAACAGAATTTTAGAATTCTTTAGCAGCATACAAGCAGCTAAAGTTTTTAATAAATTTTCCCTGTAATGACTTCATAATGCACTTTGTTATAGACTTGTGTTTTCATAAGGGAAAGTCTTTGCATTTTATTGCTGTTAATAAAATTACTTAATGTTATGAATTTTATATAGCACAAATATTGCTTCAAGTAAATGTATTTAGATGTATGAATATGTTTTCAGTATTAACAGTTCCAGCAACAGACATTGCTGAAGAAACTGTGATAAGCGAAGAACCACCAGTGAAGAGACAGTGCATTGAGATTGTTGAAAACCGTGTGGAGTCTGCAGAAATAGAAGTAAGGAGTATATTACGTGATGTGTGTTAACCAGATTGTTCAGCACTGAGTATTTGGTTGTGACTTTTTTGTGCCGTTCTAGAGTTTAATTTCTGTGTTACAGAGAGTGAAGTGTGTGAAACAATAACTTGTTCAGTCTCCCCTGTTACAGGAATTAATCTTTTACAAAGTTGTAAAAAGAATATTGGAGGGCTGTTCGCTTCATCCTCTGGTTGTGCACGTAAAAGTATTGTGCACTTGTTTAAGTATTTGATAACTTAATTTTTTTGTTTTTCTTTTAAGATCAGTAGCTAGTTTTTAAAACTAGGTGCCCATATGTTACCGAGTAACTTGACTCTTTTGCGCTAGCAGTGAATGAGAGTACCGTACCCTCAGCTTTCTGTTATGACCACATGCTTGTCCTGATTGTGAGATCAGAATTTTAGCAGTGTTTCCTTTCCATTCATGATAGCTAGATAACTGGTAATGGAAATGTGAGACAGTAAGATTCTGTGTTTGCAATTTTTATCTGCTCCGGCCCTCTCCCTTCCCCCCTCCCCTTTTTTTTTTCTTTTTTTTTTATTTCTGGAGCAGTTTACTCTTACACATCTTTGCACCATCTTGGTTGGTTTGGTTTTTGTGTTTGGTTTTTTTTTTTTTTTTAAATTATAGTGCAGAAGACCTAACAAGATTCAGAGAGCTGTTCTTTTTATACATGACAAATAGATGTAGCTGTTCAATTTAAAATTGTAGCTTTTTTATATTAGCCACAATAGGTCAACCATCTCATTCCTTCTTCTGTTACTTCTAACTGTACTCACCAGTTTCGGTCAAAAGTTTGTGAAAATTGCTGTCTGCCTTGACTAGGCTGTAAGCTTTCATTTTGTCAATTCCATGATGCTTCATTTATCAAAGGTTGTATTCTCCAGTTCATATTATTGAATTGTGCCTAATTGAATACTTTTTATTGTACAGTATGTGCTATATGTTATCCGTGTCTAATAACAATAATTACCACCTTTCATCACTTGCTTTCCCTGTCCCTAAGTTGTCACATCAAATATTTTTGGCCTTTGCAGCTTTGTGGTCATTACAGATTATCATGACAGTTGAAATTTTGTTGCTGCGTTTTTTAAAATGTATAAATGTTACAATAAAAGCATTTCTTTTGTTCACACTTTTAAACATCTGCCTGAATTATTCATAAAGGAAATTACGTTTCCTTAAGTATTTTAATAATTCTGTTAGGCAAAGGAAAAAGTGTCTAGATTTGTTAAGGAATTAATCGACCTGTTCCTAATTACAGATAGTTGGTATAACAGTACAAATAATTCTTTGAAGGGAATTACCGGTTTCAATTATATATTTTAAACATGTTTCTGAAATATCGAAGGAAGTTGATTTTGATGAGTTACTGTCTGTTACTCTTAAGTGCAAGTTTTGATGACTGACTTTGTCCCTGCCTGTACAACTGGAAATGCTCCTGCAGACTCTGCCTCTGCATGGGGGTCAGTTGATTTCAGGAGCCGTATTGTGGTTCACAGAAGTGTGGTGCTACCTCGCTTCGGTAACAGGGATGTTAAAGAAGTGCACATAAAGTCAGTTCACTTCAAACTTCATCACAGAAGGTGGTGTAGATACTTGAATTTGGAGGGAGAGGGACCCCTCTCCTTGTTAAAATACTTTTTTAATGTACAAAACTTTTATTGTTTGGTTTCTTTGGTGATTCATTCCTTTATTTCATTATAAAGAGTTGATTCCAGGCTAAGAGTGCTTTCTTCAGTTGTTTTAAATTCCTAGTTCATGAACAGTTAACTGTAGTTTTAAAGTCTTTACTTGGAACATCCTCCCATTTATGTGAGGTGACAAACTTTCCTGTGAAAGTATTGTGAAATGACTAAAGCTATAGTGGTGGTGTTCGATTTTTCTCTTTTGAGTCTGTTAAGTTCAAACATTTCCACTCATTTTGAAGAGTGATAGTTTTCCTAAATGCTTTGATACTATAAGTGTAAGATGGCAGCAAAAAACCACTGTCACACAGATACTCTGTTTTTCATTTTCATGCATAATTCATTAACATACAGTGAATTTTATTTTCATTCTTGAATTTGACTGTCTTTCCCATGTTGCATGTTTGAAAGGTGACACGCATCAGAACCAGGACAATGATTTCATTAGACTAAAAAAATAATCATAATTGTAAATCAGTTATATTAGTGATTTCATATCCATGCTTTTTTTGCCTTAAAGAGAATGCTTGGTTTGGTTATTTTAGTGATGGGTGTCCCTATAGTCAAGACATAGACTGTTAAGAAAGGTTATACATCATGAAGAAAATACCCTGATAAAACGGAAGATTTCTTAAGAGCACTCAGGATCCTCTAATTTGATTTTTACCTGGGTAGGTTTTTATACTGATGGAAAAGGACTTCAGATAACGAGAACACTTTCAGTTGTGTTCTAAAGAATGCCCTAAGAACACTTCCTGAGTTTGATGAAGTTAATAGACCAGATATAGTCCTTCCTATTCTAGACGTCAAAGTTAAGGAAGCAATTTCCGTTGTTCAGTCCAGTGTAGACCTGCAATGCTCCTCCAGAAGCACTGCTTTCTTTCCACTGCCTCATTAGAGGTATACTCGGCCTCAGTTCCCTAACATTCTGTTTGCGTTAGGTCTATGTCTAAAAACTACAGCTATTAGCTGCTGGACTAACCCGCATGCTTTGAATGCTAGTCTGGTGGATACTGGTTTTACCTTCTTGTCTCTGCCACTGAGACTTTTTTCCCCCCCTTTTTTTCTCTCCCTTCCTTAATGTGCTGTACTCCTTGTGGGTACATGGCTCTATTTCTCTCTTCTGTGGGAAATACTCATAAGTCTGCACGTGCTCAGTGGTAGTGATAGCACCTTGCTTTCTGTAATGCGCCGCAGAACCACTGGCCAGTGAGCTACTGGTGGTTCTTGCTCTTCTGCAGCACAGTAGATAGAGCAGCTTTGCTTCTTGCCAGTAGAAGATCTCTGATGTTTTTTATGTGACAAATCATGATCTAGATAATAGGTAATGCCCTGCTCAGTATATTCCAGAACTGAGTGCCCTCAAGAGGGAGAGGTTGCTTTCCACATCTAGCAGGATGAACTGTTTTTGACTGCTTCCCTGAGAACTGTCTTGTAGCTCTTTTCACCAGTTTTCTACTCCATGAGGCTGTTTTACGTAAGATGTTGTCTCCCCTTAAACTATATAGATAACTTACAGAACTAAATAATTGGTGTATTCCAGATCCTTTGAGGTCTACACTCTACCCTTCATTTGGCATTTGTCAGTCTACTTTGCTACATGGCTTGGCCATGCATAAAGTTGCTTAAAAAACCAGAATGCAAATGTTCAGCAGTGGAAGCTGAACTTCCTTTTCAAATAAGTAAGCAAGATCATATAAACTCTCATTTTATTAGCACGTGCTCCAAATGAACCAAACTCTAGCTTGCTTCCTTCAGCTCTTAAAGCCCCGTGTAAAATCAGGTTGCATTTAATGGAGTTTGCTCTGTTCTGTGTTATAGCCAGTCTTTATAACCTGTTAATAACATCTCTCCTTCACCTGTTGTTTTTGCTATACAGATGCTGCTGTTAGCAATGATCTCATCACCTATGTCATTATATTCCAGCACATTCAGCACAGCATGTGACAGCTAAATGTGGCTGTGACAAGTACTGAGAACAGTAGCAAGTAGAAGGGAGGCTCATGGTCAGGCTCTGACCATGAAGATATGTGAGTGCATCAAAGAGGTGAAGAATAGGGATGCTGTTATGGGGGTGTGCGGGGAGAAACCTCTAACAACTCTGTAAGGTATTAAATGGGAACGTGATACTGAACTGCTGGGATGGGAATAAGGTGAAAAGGCAAGTTGTTTTCACTGGGCCTCAGTTTTTGATAAGAGTTTTGTTTTTCTGGGAGATGGCTTGCTTCTCCGACAACCTCCCTCTGTGGCTATTTAACATCTACAGTGGAAAGAATGATTTGAAATCAAATACCTTGCTCATAAAAGTATGATGCACTTTAATGAAGTGGTATTTGGTTGAAGATCAAAACAAAACTATTTTCCAAGCAAATTGCTTTTTCAATTGGGCTCAGTGCAGCATCAAACAAAATTGACAGTACCTACGTCACTGGAGATAGAAATGCATTCTCCTGAGTTCCTGAGGCAGCTTCATAGGAAGTGGCATTTCCTGTATTATTTTGCTTGGAAACCATTTCATAGCCAGTCCCAACAAACTTGTATGCAAGATGAAGCCTTGAAGTTACTCCTTTTGAACTGAAAAATGTTATCTAGCTAAATGCCTGTTAATTCATAAAAATGTGGTGTCCTTGGGGATGTAATTATACCTCTGGGTTGCATAATATCAATCACTTCAGATCGCTTCATTTATAAGTCAGTTATGTGTATATTTCTGTTAGTGGGCAGCTGTCGCTTTCCAGTGCAAATTGCTGTTAGGTAACAGTTTTTGATCATACTGTCTGATTAGAAATAAAAGAGAAAGGGACAATCCTGTTAGATTGGATTCGATCCTATTAGAAGTTGATTTAAAAAAGGAAAAAAAAAAAGGGAGTTAAATCATTAGAGATACGGTAATGTATTACGTTAGTATTTGATCACCATGCTTCTGCTTTTTTATTTCACTCTTTTTCCTTGAGGAATTGTTTGGTGTCTTTGCAGCTAAAGAAACTTGAGTTTACTATATTTACACTTCAGGCCTTATTGTGGGGGGTTGCCTGGTGTGAGAGTTCATGTCTAATTTACACAGCAGCATTCATATATGTTTGCCCGAGTAAGAAGTGAACAGTTTCTACACGATACCCTAACCCTTGAGCTGCATGTAAAGAAAAAGTATTTGCCATTTTAACTTGTATTTGATACCTATTTGACAAAATATTGCTGGTTCTGTTTCTAATAGGAAAGAGAAACTCTTCAGAAACAACTGGATGAGGCAAACAGAGAAGCACAAAAATATCGTCAGCAGCTTCTAAAGAAAGAACAAGAAGCAGAGGCTTATCGGCAGAAGTTAGAGGCGATGAACCGCCTCCAGACTAATAAAGAAGCTGTTTAATAAAAAATGAACATACTGCAAAGCCTGTTACTTTCAAAACCCTGCAGTACAATCTTGAACTGTACGCTATATAGGTACAGACACAGGATTACATGGTAGAGAAGATGCTACAAGTTGATAACTGGACTTAAGCCGTGAGCTCTGATGAATTTCTTGTAACATAAAAACTCTGAATTTAGAAATTGTGAAAAGTATTTAAAATGAAATACTGTAAATAGTTGTTTTTTTTACAGTTTCAAAATGAGTTGATAAATCTTTTTGAAGGGATCCAGAAACATGAGAAGCCAATGTTTTTGTGAAATTTTTGATTTTAGTATGAATCTAACTTCTGAAAAACAGAACAGTTTTAAGGGTGATGTTGTTGATTTAAGCTGACAACTTGAAAATGAATTATGTGACAAAATGAATTAACAGTTATTTCTACGTGGTAACAACTTAAACTTCTCTGAATAAGACATTTCCAGGTGGAAATCTTTGTACAGCTTTAAGTAGTTGTCTCAGATTCTCTGAAAACCATTTTTGGTTTGTTTTTTTTTATTTTAGGCGGTGAAATTTTTATATTTAATTTCAGATATATCCAAGTAGATTTACATGTATATGAAGCTAATATTTTTTAAACTTTTCAGTTTGTACATATGCTGCATGTTTTTATAATTTCTACACATACATCTTGCATAGGTATTTTTCAGCAAAGATGAGAAAAATTATGAGAAAAATGTTTAGTCTATAGGTCATTTGAAGTAAGCCTGCAGCCAGTTTTATTGTGGATGGTATATTTCTTGGAAGAATGTAACTTGTAATTAAAAGGAACAAAAAATATCTTGATTTGCATATTAGAAGCAATTTAAAATTTGGTAGTGGAGGCACTGAAACTTCACTTTGTGTGTCTTACAATTTTCCTGTACAAAAATTTTAAAGTTCAGGAACAAATAAGGAAGAACGTCTCCACTGGAACACAAATAGTAGTTCTTTTAGAATTTTCCTATTGATCTGTTTCCCCCAACGGCCTTGAAATTATTTCAGTGATACATTTTTTCTAAACAGACTTTTGCATTTTAATTATGCAATTGGGCAAGTAATTTTTTATGTTGTAGTGATGTTCTTCTTACCCGGCATCATTGTTCTTCACTGTGATACTGTGTTTGTGTGTGTCTGTGCAGTGATCTATTATGCTTAGGATTTATATAGCACGTTACATCTTCAGAGCATTGTAAAACCTTTCAAAGAACCCTTACTGTACTGCCTGAGGCAGGTAAGTGAGTGTTATTGTCTCAATTTTATAACTGGTATAAGCGCAACACAGGGCGTGTTAAATGACTGGCCCAAGACCGCGAGAATCTGTGGTGGACCTGGGAATGGATCTCAGGAGTTTCTGGCTTCTAGTCCTGTGCTTAGACTGAGCTGCCTTAAGATTGTTCAGTGCTGTGTTACATTAAATTTTGAACTACTGTGCAGATTACTTTTTTTGTAAGATAAAACTCTTTGTGCTTTGCTTTGTTGTTCCATGTTTCACTGCTTTTATGGAATTGTTTATATAAACTTAAGCAAAAAGTCTAGTTTACCTATACTGTACACACAAGAATTACCCTTAAAACTGTACTCTGGCCTACTTTTTCTATTTTACAATTAAATATCTTTTCCACATATATATAGTGTAGAATCAATTCTGTTTCAGTTGTTTTGTATGTGCATTAGAAGCTCAAAGCTGTGCTGTGTTAGGTGTTCAGAAAAATATGGAAAAAACAGTTTTCGCTTTAGAATGGCCTTCAAAGGTAGGAGGGAGGTGTGAGGAAAGAATGGCACTATACAATATGAAGTAAAATCTTCTTTCTTCAAACTTGGGCTTGAGTTTTTAGAATTGACAGGGAAAAATCCTATCTATCATCTTGGTATAAATTTGGCAAATTTGATCCCGATTGGCAAATTTGACCCCAAAATAAGCGGAAAAGCTATGGTAGTGGTTTTTAGAAGAATTATTTTCGAAGATCTAATCATGCTCAGCTGGTACTAGGACTTGAAGCAAGCCTTGTGCAGTGACTAACTGGAAATTGCTATATTTTATGTTTGGGTTTTGTTCAGAAACTCTCCATGATGTCACTAGTGAATGCAGGAACCAGTCAAGTTCAATGTGCTGGTTAGGCATCGCTCCAATTGAATTATTCTGTGATCAAAATAACGTTTGTGTCCTCAACATCCCACAAACTTAACTACAGCTTAATCTCTGTGAACTCTCAATAACGATAAGAATTTCAGCGTTAGTCTGAGTAGCGATAGTGGTTACGTTCGTGTCCAAATGGAGAATTTCCCACGGTTTTGACGGCACGGACCTTTGTAGCGAACAATGAAAAGAACCTTTTCTATTCATTCTGCTTCCTGTGAGCAAATACTCTGTTCCGCATTGTCTGTAACAAAATCCTTCCAGGAGCAGGGTAACTATAACAAAATTTTATTTATCACCAGCAATATTTACCCTGCCTGTAATTCATTATCACTTGTCATATTCTAGTTCTGAACAGGACCTGCTGTTTGTTCTCTTCTGCACAGAATGAGAAACCAGCCTGATGAAACTATCACCTCTGAGCAGAGGTGTAGGGTGTGTGTCACATGGAACATTTATTGTGTGGTTTAGCTCTGAAAACATTATTAAAAGTATTGCTCCTTATTTGCTGTTCCACATTGAAATCACAAATGTAATTAGCTACCAGCTCTCTTTGAACAGACGTCCGTATATTAATGTATTAGTTACTTGTAATGAGCTAGAATCACAGCTTTTTGGGAACTCGGCTCTTTTTGAGTTGGTCCTGTGCTTGATGCCAGCCCCGTCTCAAACTTCTTTGTTCCTTTCTGGTGGCATTTACAGTAAAGCCATGAGAGGTTCATAAGTTGATATTAAATGTGTGGGCAGCTCATTATTTTTTTCCTAATGTTTCTAGAGAAATGTGAGCAAGCAGATGAATATGTGTATGGTATGGGGGTTTTGTGCACTTCTTGCACTTCTTTCAATGATTTTTTTATCTTTGTTTTATTTCAGTGTATTTATCTGATGTGTGTGTATCGGGGCATCTTTGTCATATCTATGAAACAGTTCTTTCTCAAGTATCTAATCGCAGCAGAAACTTGGAAAGGTTTTCACACTGTTCTGTAGAAAGTACGCTGTGGAGAAAGTCGTAAAAACGTGCTCGAATAATGAAAGCGTTGAGGCTGCATTACAGTACGAGAGGCAGAAAATCACAGCTGCTCTGACAGCCAGTTCTCTTCTGTATGATGAGAACAGAGAACTGCTGTCACGTATGGGATGAAGGGTCTGCTCAGCCTGGTCTCCTCTGTCCGACAGCCCTAAGCAGGATCCTAGGGTATAGCAAAAATAGGGCAAGCATATATTGTACTTCGTAATAATTTCTCTTTCTGGTGCTTCATCCATAAGCCCCCCTCCCTCTCTTTTTCCAGGGCTGCCTGGTGTCAGCGTAGAGCGAGTGAGTTCCTTCTGGTGAAGATAAGAGCTTAACACTGAGTACGGCGTCAGAGGTCGTACTTCCAGAGACAGGTCAGGATGTGTTTTCAGGTCCTAGAACTGGAGCAAGGGGGAGTCTATAGGGCTGTTCTTCCCAACTGAGAACGATCCAGGTGGAGGACTGGGAGGAATTCTTGGAGATACCAGGACAAAACCCAGTGCTTACACATATCATATGTGAGAAAAGCAAGCGCGCTAGGGGAAAAGATGTGTTTTCCCACATCTAGGGTTATACAAGTGGAGCAACATCACCCTTCAGTGTAACGTGGTCCGGTCTGGAAAGGCAGGACATCCACAGAGAGGGACATTGCTGCTTTGTGTTGCAGTTCTGGAACTGGCAATAGTTGTAATGCCTTTCCTTCTAGCGGCGAGGGACTGGCAGCATAGGGCACTGAAGACTTGTGGGAATGATGATACACTCTCTTCTTGGGAAAACTCAGTCCTGCAATTCCTTAAAAAAAAAAAATCCCCACCTGCAGTTCCAAATTTATTATGTGCTGATGCCTTGTTTTAATGGCACCTGCTAGCTCTGGTTTCGGTGTGCTAGCATAACATGGCTGATCTTACTTGGTGTTGGAAGTTTTTGAGCTTTTTCTCTCCCACAAGTTTGATGTTAATGTCTTATATTCATGACAATGAATTACTGTGAGACTTCTGAGAGATTGTTTGAAAATGGGAAAGGGTTAGTGCAGAGGCAGCTCATCTTAGAATATACTATCTTACACATCAAAAGAGCACAGATGAGAACATAGGAGACTGTAAAAGCCCTCCGTTGGGAGGAGTTAGATAAACACTCACCAATAACCTGCCTACGTTAAACCTTTTCCAGAATGCGTGAGTCTGAGAGATAAAGGGAGCTATAAAGGGTGAAGCGGCTAGCGGGGCACCAGACCAAGCTGCCCACAGCTCCTGAAAGGTCGTGGTCCGGGTTTGAAGAGGTGCTGTTAGGAGGAGTCAGTATGGAGCCTGAGGAGTACAGACGGAGAGGTGAGTGATCCTCTGCTCTTGGAAACAGGCAGCATTTGCTCATGAAGATCGACTGTTGCAGGGCTGGGAGTGGTACCCAGAACTGAGGATGGGCTGTGTACGCTTTATTTGCACGTGTCCTTGAAACTTAGGTCTGCTGGGGCTGAGACAAAAATGTGTCCCAGGGCTGAGTTTAAACTAATGGATATAGAGTCAGTGGACGACTTAGGCTTTTTGGTCTTAAAATACTGTGGGAAAGCTGCAAAACTGTGATGCTAAATAAACTTGTGCTAAGGGGTTATAGACATTGGCTCTTCCCTGGCTGACACCATGAAACTTCAGTGATAGTGGCACAGTTCTGGAGATGGGCAGCGAACTTTGGTCCCAGAGCTGGAGGAAATTGCCTAAAAAGTGGAGAAAAGGTGTGGAGCTGTGCAGCTGTTTTCAGAGGATGCAAAAGGGGGTATGCCGTAATGACAGGGAGGAATGGGGCATTATAGAAACGTAATTTCTAGGAAACACGGTTTGAGTGAATTTGTAGGCAAAAAAATCTGTCTGTTCTCTCAGTAATCAAACAAACCGTACTTGTGTCATGGTCGTATTTTGAAGGTACATTTTAACTATTCAGTGAGGACACTGAAATGTTCCTGTGAATCTGTTCTGTCCCCATGAAGCCTGTTTTAGAAGCGGTGTCCCTACATTATTAGATGGGACGAGTAGGGTGTAGGAAGGCTAGTTCCCGTGGCTATCCTGGGAGCGGTATTCTGAGCCATGTCCAATGCTAATGACAGATTGCATGAAGTTCTGGCAATGCTAGTTAGTTTTCCCACAATTAAAACTCAAAGCACTGGTTTGCCTCTTCCAGGGAAAGAGATGGTGGATTACATTTGCCAGTACCTGAGCAATGTGAGAGAGAGACGGGTGACTCCTGACGTACAGCCCGGTTACATGAGAGCCCAGTTGCCGGACTCTGCCCCAATGGACCCAGACAGCTGGGACGACATCTTTGGAGATATAGAGAAGATTATTATGCCTGGGGTAAGAAATGAAGTATGATCATGGCAGGAAAAAGTCGTTATGACCTGGGGTGAGCACCAAATCCTGGGAATGCACAAGTTCTGCAGAACGTTTATCTAAATAAAGAAAACATCCAAAATGTAGAATAAGTCTTGTAGACATTATGCCCACTGTTGTGTTCCTGACTATAATTTTGGGGGATAGACTGAATGTATTTTTGAAATATTTTATATGTTAAGGATAACTCATGTTTGCTTAGAAAAAATTGTCTGACACTTGTGAATTTAGATTCACAAGGCCTTTGCGTGCTGAATTGCATCATCTCAATTTCAGAGCTGTGGAAACCCAGGCACAGCAAAGTGAAGTATCTCTTGCCCATGGTCATGAGCATGAAAGACTTGCATCCTGCTTTTTGAATGTAAAGGTCTCCTTCCTGTTGTACATAAATACTGCAGATTCTGCTAACGGAGTTTGTATCATGTAACTAAACATTTTATGTAAGAAGCAATTTCAAAGTCTATTTTAAAAATTTCTTTATAGATATTTCCAGAGACTTGGTCTGATAGTAACATTAAATGTTTTAAAAATTTCTTTATAGATAATTGCAGAGGCTTGGTCTGAGAGGTAGTCACATTAAACGTGTTTAAACTGGTGTCCCGCATACAGGCTCCTTCAGGTGTATAGAGGGGGGTTATATAACTGTAAATTGCTCTCTGTAGCTAAAGGCAAGCTGTTGTTTGATGACAAAATGACCAAGAGCAAGTTTGTTGCAAGGATTCCTCATAGAAAGATAAACATTTGGATAAATATTTCTGACTCCATTGTGCAATGTTCGAAAGACCATTCTTTCCTGTTCAGAATCTTTGTCTGCCTGTTCAATTCAGATAAATGCATTTGCTATAATTTGCAATTTATCTAATAACGACACAGTGTTATCATTTGCTAGTGCTACACTCCTGTTGATATTATCTCTCTAGCTTTCTGCCAGCAGATCTATAATTGCATATATTATGTTACTGCGATCCTTTTCCATCACTTTAAACAGATGCTAATCACTACATCTCGTGCAGAATTTGGTGGTATTTTCAGACTTAACTTCTACACAATTTTGTTCTAGGTAGTCCATTGGCAAAGCCCACACATGCACGCCTACTTTCCAGCTCTAACTTCCTGGCCTTCGCTTCTTGGAGACATGTTGGCTGATGCAATTAACTGCTTGGGATTCACATGGGTAAATTTTTTGTTGGTATTGTAGATATTATTCTCCTGTGTGTATTAAGCAGGAGTAGGTCATAGTCATTCTTTCTTGTTCTGGGAGTCAGTATAATTATTTACTTTAACCAATTGCATAACTGAAAAATGTCATTTGAATAAATAAATAAATAAGTAGAATATATGAGAGCAAACATTACCTAGTAGTAAGAGGTGAGTGAAGAAAATATATCATTAGAAATGTCTGTTTTCTAATTCTTTGCATATCCCTCTGCGAATATAGTTCTCCGTTGTCTAGACTCAGTGCCAAGACTGTTACACAAGCACTGCAGGCGATAGAGCAGCCACCGCCCATGACTGCAGGCCAGCTTGGGCTCCGTTCCAGTTCTCCCGCTCCTTTAGAGAACACGTTCCCTATTTTTCCCCTTCTGAAAGTAATTTTTTGGTGACCTGTCCCAGAGTGCCTTGAGTGTTTCGTATCCTCCTGCAGCCACACAGCACTACTTGGTTATGGCTCTGCATACCTCTGTGGCATTCTGAAGCCAATGTTTTCTCCAGTGGTGGAGTTGCCCAGATTTTTAGATCCATGTCTGCATGTAAGAAAGCGGTAGAAGCTCATAAACCTATAAGAATTTGACAGTTATGGTCTCCATGTTGTTATATCAGATAAGCTCATTGCATACACAGAAATGACCATTTCCATCACCTCAGTCTAGTTTTGATAGACTTCTGTTCGGTTTGCAATGTAAGGGGATTGTTTCATAAGGAAAGCCAGATGCTGCATAACAGTCGTCTTTCTTTTGCTGTTCTTCAAAAAGGCTCCTTTAACTGTCCTCTGTTGGAAGAGAGATCACTGGCTCTTTCTTGTTAGGGACCAAGTGCACGTACCCAAGTGGTGAATTGCAGTTCCACAGTTCTGTCTCAAATGGCTCATTCTGATTTCCTTATAAATGATTCTAAAATTATTGATAGTTTAGAAGCTCAACACTGAGGTGATGCAGCTGAGCCAGAGAGAGCATTTTAAGCGGGTTGGCGAGAGTCTCTGTATTTGGTATTCCAAGAGAGCGCCTGGTAATGAGGGAAAGAGCAAGGCAGTTGGAGCCGCCCTCATCTGCAGCCTTAACGTGTACAGAACTCACCAAACATCGTTTTTATTACCATAACGTTGTGTTCTGCTGGGTATGGGCCACAGTATTACACAGTTAACTGCTTTTATGTCCAGTGCTACAAAGCTTGTCATCTGCCTGTCTTACATCTAGGTGACTTTTCTCCCAAGGCAATTAAAAGTGTTAATAGTTATTAATTAAAATGTGATACATGGTTTACTCTAAGTGTTGTACTCCTGTGTTTGCAGGGTGAATTACAGCCTGATTCTTTCTTTGATTTTTCTAGGCCTCCAGTCCAGCCTGTACAGAACTAGAAATGAATGTGATGGATTGGTTGGCTAAAATGCTGGGCCTTCCAGATAAATTCCTGCACCACCATCCTGACAGTGTGGGCGGAGGAGTATTACAGGTAGGGGAGATCAGAGGTGGCCTCACCAATAAGACTTGCTCTATGGGTTTGAATAGACAAATCCCAATTTCATGTTACTTTCCCAAATTTTAGTATCAACTATTTAAGACTATAGAATAGGAATTGCTGTTGCTTTTAGTCCTAATTGTGTTATGGATGAGAAGCAGGTACTCTTGTGTCCTTACTAAGGATAAATGAGAGTTAGATTTGGTTTCTTCAATCTGTTTCACATCACCAAATTATTCACTTACATTATTCAATTACATAATGAGAGAAGGAATTCCTTGTCTCTGTCCTCCTGCCAGCAGCCCTTAGCCACACAAGAAATTATTTTTCCTTTTTCTCGTGTCTGCTTTGTGTCTCTGAGAGATGCAAGATCAAGGCCTGAACCTTTACCTCCTTGCATAAGGCCAAAGCAAGTACCCCTGGAATCTGCGCTCAGGCTCTCTGGTTATAAGGAGCTTTGCTCCGGTTTGCAATCTTTATGGGAGATACTACATTTTAGCTGTAGAAGAACTAAAGGAAAATGGGATTTATTTACTCCCCCTCAAATCGTCTCTGCACATTAAAAATATACAGCAGTTAAAAGGCTTTGGTTTGTGTTGCTGTCCCACATAGTTGCCCATCAGTGTGTGACTTCCCACTGCACCCCAGAAAAACGGGAGTAGAAACAAAAAGAGAGAGTGGGCAGCTGAGCACTTCCATGACTTCAGTAATTCCCTGACAAAATAGCAATAAAGTAACAGTATGTTGCAGTAAATGAGCAATGTCTTTGCAGAGCACTGTGAGCGAATCAACCTTGGTTGCACTGCTAGCAGCAAGGAAAAACAAAATTCTGGAGATGAAGCTTTCTGAGCCAGACACCGACGAGTCCTCACTCAATTCTCGCCTCATCGCTTACGCCTCTGATCAAGTAGGTCCTTATGGTTACAAAGAAAACAAATTTGCTTCTGCTGTCTCACCCAGACCACACAATGTGAGCTTGCGTTTCTGCACCAAGAGAAAAACACAACCATGAATGCCTCACAAGCATGAACAAATCCCTCTCATGTCGCTTTTTTGCAGATGGGGAAACTAAATCAGAGTGAGGTGAGGTTTTGTAGGGTCCCAGCAGTCCTCAAGAGGCTGTTTGACATGACTCATTTCTGCGCTTCCTTCCTGTTTTTCACAAAGCTTTACTGCAGTAAGGAGGTGCTGATCTCATGCTGCTTCAGCTCTTGCTTCTCCGCAGCCTCCTTCCACCCGGTGACAGGTCCGGGGCGTTACCTCAGTGCTGCTCCTGGTTGTGGTCTCCACCCCAGCCCTCTGTGCTTCTTCTCAGAGGAAATGTCTACGCAGCCCTGTGACTCTGCCTGCAAACCTGCTCTGTCCTTTGGCTCCTGAACTGAACAATCGTATCGCCCAGTGAAAACTGCAACAGGAGAGATGCTGTGCTGGTTCTGTCTTAGGTTAACTAAAAGGGCTTTTTCTTGTGAGGGGTTTTGGTCTACTGCAGCTCAGAAGCAGGCACACCTCAGGGGTCTTTATCTTCTTGTGGTGGGGAGGAGGGAATAAACTGAGGTTGATCCATTTCTAGAGGGTACTTTAAGATGTGAGTTTTGATACAAGGTGAGGATTCCTATTATTATGTTTTAGAGACCAGTACCCAAATAAATGGAGCACATGCATTCCTTGGAATTACAGTGTATTATTTGTTTTAGTTGTTTACAAAAAAGTGTCCTTACTTCTATTGAATGGATTATAATAAGGACCTGTCTCTCGTTTTCATGCAACCACTGTCTTTTATAAGGCTGCGACTTATCACAGCTGTTCAGCCTCAGAGCTTGCTTTCTTACTGTTTTTCTTTTCTTAAAGGCACATTCTTCTGTAGAAAAGGCTGGTTTGATTTCTCTTGTGAAGATGAAATTTCTGCCTGTGGATGAGAACTTTTCCCTCAGAGGTGAAACTTTGAAGAAAGCCATTGCAGAAGACAGAAATAAAGGCCTGGTGCCAGTCTTTGTACGTTCAACTTTCTGGTTGGGGATATTGACGTAGTGGTGTATTCTTAATGTCAACATAAAATTACATCTGAAACTTTTCTTTTTGCATTAAAATGCATTAGCTGAAGGTTAAAGTGTATGCAAGATTTTCTATTTTATTGAAGAAAAAGCTTTTAACTTCATTTTGAGTGTGATATGATAGCCTCGCCACTTCTGAAGTGCTACATCCGTTTATTTAAAACATGTCGTCTTGACAGATTTGTTTTCTTCTAGGTTTGTGCAACTTTGGGTACAACTGGTGTCTGTGCTTTTGACAATCTCTCAGAATTGGGTCCCATTTGTAAGTGGTTTTTTTTTTCCTGATCTTAAACTATGATAGCACAGAAAAGATAGTATAAGAATTTTTTCATGCCACAACCAAGGAGAGTAGAAACACTGCTCAGGTGAGTTTTTCAGCTGTGTCTCAAAGACCAGTGCAAGACTTTGCGTGATTTCTCTAAGATTTAGCTTAGGATGCTGAAATATGTTCAATTTAAGGTGGGTGAAATTTGCCAACTGATAAATCTTTAATGTGGTTATTCAGGGAATACAGACTGTACAGGACAGAGTGCAGTGCTGTTGTAGGATGGATACGTAAATATTTACCCTAGCAACGGAGTTCTGAAAGTAGTATTTGTAGCCACTTTTGTAGCCCCCAGTTCAATAGGTAAATTTGACATAGTTGTAGATTCTATTCCAGCATAAATTCTGACAAGTAGCTGCTGAAGACCTGGAGCACTTTCTCTTACGGGTCAGAGTGTGGCATCTCTCTATCTCCAGATCCTTTTTGCTTGCCACCGTTTCTTTGTTCTGGCTTTGTGCAACTGAGTTGTACTGGGGAATTTTACTTAGTGAAAAGGGAGGTGGCAGAAATCAAATGTTAAAAAGCCTCACTCATATGAAATAGGGAATAGTGAATTTTGTTATAGAGTCTATCTGATTTCAGCATTATCCTCTATTTTGGGGGTCTGGATCCACAGCTTTAGAATAAAAGCAGATTGGCAATTGTTTGTCTTGCTGTTTTGTTGCCAGCCTGTCCACCTCCTGCAAAAACATACATCTAGTTTTCCGAGAGATTAAGGATGTACTTTGATTCCTTATCTCCTTGAAATGACAACAATGTCAATTCCAACAGGTGATGCTGAGGGACTCTGGCTTCATATTGATGCTGCATATGCAGGAACAGCATTTGTGTGTCCTGAATTTCGATTGTTCTTGGATGGAGTTGAATATGCAGATTCCTTTACTTTTAACCCTTCTAAATGGATGATGGTTCATTTTGACTGCACTGGATTTTGGTGAGTAAAGGCAAGACACAACACCAGAAGGATAACATGCAAATTGCAAAGTCTTTCTCTGCATAATTCTTTGCTAAATACAGTTCATTCTACAATTGATAGGGTTAAAGATAAATACAAGTTACATCAAACCTTCAGTGTTAACCCTGTCTACCTCAGACATCCCAATTCAGGAGCTGCTGTTGATTTCATGGTAAGTTGTTGTTTGAGTTGATATTTTAAATTGCCTATAAAATGTTCAAACAGAATGTTAATTCCTCACACTCTGGAGTGGGCTTATCTTATAGCTGGTCTTATTACATAAATGCATAAAACTAATTATACTGAGATCTTAATGCAGATTAAATATTAAAACTTTGAAGTGAGCCCCGGTTATAAAAATTCATTATAAAATTGCTTTCAGGTATAGAGATTGCAATACTTAAGATTTTACACGGATCAGGATCCAGCCTTGCCTTTTTAGTTAGAAGGGTTTTTTCTGTGCATCATGTTGCTGAAGTAATTCCTATTGATGGTGTTTTGGCTGGTTTTCTTGTATCCCTGATATGTAATAAAAAAGAGAAAGGAGTAAGCAATGGAAACACCATGCTCTGAAACAGCAGTAGAATGAATTATGTTTTTCTTCAGATTAAGCTATTCATAGGAGAGCTAAGAGACATTTCACTTTAGATCCATCTTACAGCAGTTTTCAGTTCAGTAGAACAAAAGAATATTCACTGCCAGTTGTTTCTGCTATGATCTCACCCTCGTCCTCAAAAGATAATTGTTTTCTTGAAATCAATAGTGCTTTTCATTAGGGTGTAGAGTGAGGAGGAAATCTGTCAATGAGTCCCTCTTGTGGTTAAATAGTACCCTGCATGTAATTGTGTAGCTCCCTAGAAGTATTTTTTTACGTGTTTTGTCACTCTGTTCCATGCAGTAGGTGTTACTTACTCTGGAAGGTCTTCCCCTATATCAATTCTCGCTGTTTGCAGTTGATTTGGGAAAACGTTCAGGATGGCACTTAACTATGCAAATTACTGGAGCTGAAGTGTGCCCTCAGTTGTGAAGTGTAAATGGAAACATCTTAAATCGATAATGCTCTTTAAATGCAAAAAGGTCTTGTTATTAGCTGGTAATTAACTAAAGAGTCAAGCACATCTAAGTCATAGATTAGGGGGAGTAGCCAAAATCTTATTTTTTCAAATAATTGTAAAATATGTAGACATAGTGTTTCTTTGATGGCTTAGCAGATTTCCAGTAATATGAAATTATTTCTGTCAGTGGAGATTTCTGACCAGTGTCTGAAGCTACAGACCTTGCGGGGTAAGGGGCCACTCCTTGCTGTTGGTTTTGCACTCACTGATACACCCTTGTGTTTTCACAGCACTGGCAAATTCCACTGAGTCGTCGATTTCGTTCTTTGAAGCTGTGGTTTGTGATTCGTTCGTTTGGGGTGAAAAAGCTTCAAGCTCATGTCCGACATGTATGTGAAATAACAATGCAACAATGCAAGCATAAATGGATTATGTTCATTTATTGGTAGCTGAGCTGAATAAATTCAGTGACGCAAAGATGGGTAACAGAAATCCTCTCTCACACAAAGCTTGCATGTGAAGGCTAAATGCGTGCTGATTTTACTCTTCGGTAATCTGTAAAGATTGACTGTGCAGACAAAACATTTCCTGTACCCTTCTTGGAAGCAATAGGCAATGGAAAGCGCCTTGTTAAGTCAATGCCTTCTGCACGTTTCTGAGTGCTGATCTGTAGAAGCTTTCTTTGAGGCGAAGTGGCAGCTGTTTGGGAGGCAGGCTGTGACTGACGGCTCATCCCATCGCTAGGAAGATTTACAGGCTTGAGTCTTTGATGGAGTGTAAATACAAGGGATCACATTGTGGATCCACAGTTTCCACAAACGGACTCTGCTCTGAGAAGGCACATTCTGTTTTGAAACCTTTTTCTAGGCAATTTCTATGTATACTCCAGTTACTCTTGTTCATTGTCAAGGATTTGGGAAAATAGAGACAGACTTGAAAATTCTTCGCTTTTTTGTAATTCTTCTGTTTGCTACCATTCGTGCCTTGGAATGATGTGTTTTAGTTCCTTAGTAAGGAAAGGAATTCTTTTTAACTACTTCATTTAGTGTCTTACAGTGGGTTTGTGACAAACCAATACATAACTACTTTTTTTTCCTTAATTATAGGGTACTGAAACAGCCAAATTCTTTGAATCATTGGTTAGAAGTGATCCACTCTTTGAAATTCCTGCCAAGAGACATCTTGGACTGGTGGTATTTCGTTTAAAGGTAAAGACTGTGCTTTTTGCATGTCTCTTTGGAATGAATTGATCACAGTTGATCTCTCCCCAGAGATGAAGGACTGTGAATAAACTTTCATGTAAGAATTTGTGATGCTGGAATTCTTACAGAGACATTTGGTTGTCACTAGAAGTTCTAACTATAGTATATATATTTTTTTTTTTCTTATTCATATTTAAAACAGGGTCCCAACTGGCTGACAGAAAAACTCCTGAAGGAGCTAAGCAGTTCTGGCAGGCTCTTCCTTATTCCAGCAACCATTCATGACAAGTTCATCATTCGCTTTACTGTAACTTCTCAGTTCACAACCAGGGAAGATATTCTGCAAGACTGGAACATTATTCAGCACACTGCAGCCCAAATCGTTAGCCAGAATTATGGGTTGCACTCTATCAATTCTGGTGATGGGGCAAGAATCCCTAACGTGATAGTTAAGCCTAGTTCTGATGCCACTAGTAATGCTTCTCAGGTTTACCTAGATGGAGGAAAATACAAAACACCTTCCAGAAAAATAGTAGTTCAGCCTAAGAAATTAGCAGCAAGTCCCAGTACATGTGTGATTAGTCAACAGGTGAAAGGTCAAGGGGATCCTGTAGATGACTGTTTTCCAGAAGATGTCCAACATGTTACCAAACATAAGTTAACCTCTTTTTTATTCAGCTATTTATCTGTTCGAGGCAAGAAAAAGACAGCACGTTCCCTTAGCTGCAACAGTGTGCCAATGACTGGTAGTCTTGAGCAATGTAACCCCAAAGCAGCAGCTGCTGACAAGGAGTCTCATGCGAATGCCAGAATTCTTTCCAGACTGCCTGAAGAGGTGATGATGCTCAAAAAAAGTGCCTTCAAAAAACTAATTAAGTTCTACAGTGTCCCAAGCTTTCCAGAGTGTAGCATTCAGTGTGGCCTTCAGCTGCCTTGTTGTCCTCTGCAAGCCATTGTTTAACAAGAGATTAGTCCTTAAGATCTCTCCGGGTAGAAAGAGAACCAAAGTTTGCTTATTCATATGCAATACCACGTTATTTCGTTTAATATGTAAGCAGTGGCAATGACCACTGAGAAAATTACTGTGCTTTTATGGTGGAAACCTCGTGTATTTATAGATTAAAATGTCAAATAAATCTTGTAGGCGTATAACATGAAACTCTCTGGTTTTTAGACTGTGGTAAAGAAAATGCCAATTTAATACCTTCACTTAAACTCTCTAGACTGCTGTGAGGGTCTGCATGTGCAGACAGTGCCAGCATCAGTTCTGAACTGTGCAAAAAGAAGGATGTAACCTCTCTAAGAGATTTTTGCTGTATTAGGGCAACTGTTAATCTCCATGACGGCAGCCCTGTCATTCCATCTGTGCTCATCAGTTACAGTGCACAGGAGGCTTTGTGCAGCCATGTTTCAAAAGCGGTTCCCCTTACTAAGCACCCGTGCCTTTCTCATCATCACTGAAGGTCTGTAAATCACAAGTGCGTGGAGAAAGGGAGTAGCAATGGTATTTCAGCCTTTTGTCATAACAGAAGAACTAAGGGGCATTACAGAAGAAAGGGTCTCTATGCAGCAGACAAACTTATTGCTACAAGAGGGCAATGATACACGTGTTTTTCAAGAACAATTAAAAAAATTGAGGGGAGAAAAATTTCTATTGAAGGCAGCACTAAATTCAGAGACACTACTGTTGCGTCAGGAAGCATGACGATTGCTAGGAGATTATTCTGGGAAAGCACTGCTAGACACTTGCTGCCTTCATAGTTGTTTCCAGACACTTAGAATCGCCCCACAGTGAAGGCAGCATACTCATACTCGGCCAGATGGATCTTCAGTCTGACCCAGTACAACTATTTTCAAGTTATATGAACAATGAGTCTAGTTAATTGGAAGAATTTCCATACCTTTATACAGCTAAACTCACAGTGGGGTATATTGAGGCAGTAAAAGGTAGCCCTTTAGAGTAAGAACAGATTTATCCCCTTCTGTAATATTATTTGCCTTTTTTAAAATTCTAGGGAAATATAAGTGACATTTTGAAGTATCTGGCCTGCCACTACTCTATTTGCACCCAAAGGAAAGTACATTTTAGTTTTTATCAATTGTTCTCATTCTGTGTATGTATTATTTGGTGCATAAAAAATAACAGGGCATCTCTGCTACAATGGGTAAAAGTTAATGTAAGCATCTAATATAGGCTTTTTTTTTTTAATAAGTTGATTTGAGACAACTGTCAGCTTCATTAATGGTCTTTTTTTAATGAGTTTTGTGTTTTGATTTAGGGATGTAATTTTATTAATGCAGTGGATCACCCTTTAATATAAATATAAATGTATTTGCATAAAGATATCATATTCTACCCACTTTCACATGCTTAGGTGCCTAACATTAACATTTACAGCATAAACAATACATCCATACACAGCAGGAAGGTAGGTAAGATTCAAAGTGTGCAGGAGAGGAGAAGCTAGGCTAAGATACAAATAGAGCTGGAGAAGTTCTGCTTTATTAAAACAATCTCACATTCGTATTTTATTTCAGATACTGATATTTGCTAATATTAATAAATAGAATTTCCTGACAAGATTAGAATAATAGATGCTTTAAAATCTAAATGCTATAAAATACAGTTTGTTTTTTTTTTTACATGCTCACAATTTGAAGACATGGTTTTTTACTGAGTTATAAATGTCCTGGGTCATTTGTACGTACAGGTTTTCTTTGTCATCCAGGAAATACAGGCGATCTTTGATGACTGCTGGATTGAAACCCTCCTCCACTAGTTGTACTTTACGGTACTTAAAAGTTGCTGTAAGTTCAATGGCACTCTACAAAACAAAATTACACCTCTACTTATCAATGTCAGCATATAATCATGGGAATTAGATTAGATTTCCCAAATTCAACGGGAGTCACATTTCAAGAAAACCTATACAGGACAGAAGTTGAAGCCTTACTAATAGAGGTCCAAACTATCTGCATTCATCAGATAATAACTAGAGTGTAGAATATGTGGACCAGTAATTACTCTGAAACTAAGAAGTGCTGGGAACACAGAAACACTTCTGAAAGGCTTACCTTACTATTCTGTTTAAAAGAGGCAGGAAAACACTAGCTTTCAACTTCTAGTCAGAAGAATTTGGCTATTTATTTACTGGTAGGATAAAAATCTAGGGCCTCTCTCGCAAAAGACAGCGCTCTTGCAAGCTTTTATTTGTGTGTGTCTCTTTATTTTGCACAGAACAGTCTGTAGACAGAGCTGCACTAAATTGAGAACATAACTGTGTTACTGTGCTGAAGGAATCCAACAAGAAATGTATTTTCCACTAAGAGATCTTCCTGATGTTATATTTTAAAATGTGCCAGGCATCCTGTAACTGCTCATGCAACTTGTTTGAGTTCAGCCTGAAAAAAAATCTGGGCACAGTTCTACTTTCACATTGGTAAGCGACAAGCGCAAGTGAGAGACAAAAGAAGCCTTTTTGAGAATTGCTAGTATAGAAGTCCACAGTCCTCATAAAAAAGAGAGAAAATACAATCCAGATGGACGCACAAAAGCTGTGTAGGAGCACTGGTTTACCTTAATCCTTATAAAACGAGGTCTTGCATAGTTTGGAAGGTGAGTGTTAACATGTCTGTAAGTACTTTCTCCATTAAATTCACAATTTTCCTTTAGTCGAATACATGCCATTCCTGTTCTACCTTCATAACCTGAAGAAATAATGACAGCAAATAACTGTAGCTCATATCTAACTTCAAAGTTCAGGCTAACCTTCCCCCCTTTCCCCTGCCTTTAAGTGAACCCTTCCTTCTAAGCCACGTTAGAAAACATACTAACTCTATTTTCCTTTAGACATCCAAGTGATTAGATTTTCTTAAGGCTTCAGCATGCTAGATGCCAAACTCTTTTGAAAGCCTAGCACCAGAATTATAGGTGGCAGATTATTTTGAAAATCATCTTTCTTTTGAACGTCTTTGGGAAGATTTTGGAAAATCAGGTCTTGGTACTCTGAGGCAGAAGTCTGCCTGCAGCAGCATTTAACTACATCGGTTAATTTACTTTACAATATATCATGGTAAATCTCCTTGTACTTGTTGTATTGGCAAGCTCATCCATGCAGAAAGAGGACAGAAAGGAATAAGACCCAGTTTACCATTATTTATAACCATATGAATGATTAATTAAGTGCTGCAAAAATCCAAGTACTTCAGATTTTTTATTTGTTTACATACCAAGAGGGCTTCTTCCCTCCCCTTCTGGTGGCTGAGGGATAGGGCACCATTTAAATACAAACCTTTTGGTGTTCCTTCTGTTTTCTGGGATTACAGGTAATACAAGAAGAAATAGGTAGTATTCTTGTACAAAGTTGTACATTAGAACCATACGAATACCTTCACAGAATTGCGTACAGAAGGAAGTAAAAATGGAAAGTAGCATCTAATGCTTATAGAAAAGTAGAGCACAAGCATCGGCTAATTTCAGACTAATTGTTCTTTAGTTTGAGTTTTGTTTCTGTTTGCCTTTAACACCATGTACTTATGATACCTGGCATTCTAATTTTTTAATTCAAAATCGGAGTGTTGAATTAATGAGTTCTCAGGGGACGTATACTATCACCCCCGGCTACATTACTAAAGTTCAAGTATTTCTGTGCCATGTAAAATAGGAAAAAAAAAATACACATTCCACCCAGTACTTACACAAATGTAAGGTGAGAACTGGTTTAAACAGTATTTATTTTTCCATAAAGTTGTTCCATGATTAGGTGTTAACACCTTTTCTGTGTGGTTTTACAAAAGCATTGAGAATAATAGCATACCTTCCTCACCTCCTAGAGTGTAATCTGAGAAATACACAAAGAACTCTAGACCACTTATGTTGTTACCTTTCTTTTCAAATGTCTCCTAGGGCAGCTGTGTGTTTAATCCCTACTGCAAAGCAGCTGAAAACAAGAGTGATTTGAAGAGAGAGGCTGTAATTGTAGATCAAGAGGTGTAGCAGAGACATACATAATTAATAAAAAGTTTATTTTAATTAAATTCACTATTCTAATAGATCATCTTGGTTTATAAACAGTCTTGTTCTTCTGGCCTCAGAAACACGGGGCATTTCTGTTCTCACGTCTCCCACTTTTAGCAGAGGAAATAGCAAATGGATCATTACATTAACAGAATCTCTCACATTTTGAATAAATGGTGGAAGGAAATGGTGGATGTAGGAAGAGAGGCATCTCTAACATGCCTTTCAATTCCAAAATACTAAATTGTCATTAATGTGACCCATGTTATGATATACCATAGTGTGGAAACCTTCCTGGAAAAGTATGATATCTCTGAATTAATATTGTTAATGAATTAATAATGTGTTATACCTGTTAATATATGTTGACTTAGTTAACAGGGGCTCCAAAATTCCTCCTTCTCCTTAGACAGCTCAAAGAGCATGCAATGTATTATGCCACCTAATCCAAACCACCTGCACAATGCAATACCTGGGATTTCAATCAAATCTAATCCTGTGTGTTTGATTTCAGATCCCTACGTTACACTCTAAGAGTGGGTTCCGTTTCGACTGTCCATCACAATGCAAATGCAGTGAAGAGCTAGAGGGGAGTCCTGCGGATTTTGGGTGAGAAACGTGAACAGGAAGGTACCTCCAAAATACAGGAGACAAAGTAAAGCTATATCTGTTCCCTCTTTTGTCTTCCAATATATCTATGAATTTGCCTTTAGCAGCAGTGCATCTCAAATTAAAAAAAAAAAGAAAAAAGAGGAAAAAAAGCTGCCATAAGCACTTAAAGTGTTTATAAAAGTTTGAAGATTTCACATATTTTTGAGGAGTAGGAAAAAGGCAGTAAACGTGTCAGAACTTCTTACATTCCTTCGGATTGTCAAAGGGAGGAATTAATTTCTTAAGTGACTTCTGTTATTCTAAAAATTCAAGTCTGTTTTGTCTCATTCTACAGGAATTGCAGAGCTATATTATTACAATAATGCTTATATCCAAGATACTTAATCTTCTTTCATTCTCCTGTTAGTACTCTTGGCATACTACATTAATATAAGATTTGGCTATCTTTTTTTAGCCAATTAATATCGCAAACATTTAAATGATGTACTGCATCAAATGTAGCTTACAAAAAATAAGCTGAAGTAGGGCTACCTATACTCTGCAGTTCAGTATGTTGATATTTTGTTTGTGTATTAAAAAATTCTTTTGTTGAAATACTTATTTCACGCATACCTGGAACAGATACTCCATATACAATAACTTCTTGAACGCAGTCAATCAGTCCTAAAACATCTGCAACTTCCATTGTAGAAACATTTTCCCCTTTCCACCTGGAAAATAAGCAGTCAATACAAGTAATGATTTCTATGTGTACCTCCAGTGTTTTAATGTCTGATTTAGCAATGGACTTAGCTTGAGATCAGAAAGCCCTTTTGCACTAGACCAAGTAACTTGTTATCAAAAGTAGAGAAAAACATGCTGCAAAGTTCAACAATGCATTCCAGTTTATTCAAATCTCAGAAGAATTTAACACATTCAATTTAATCATGCTTAAAATGGCTCTAACCAAACAACCCCTCCAAATATTACTTAGCTTCGATTTCATCATAGGCTCTACGCTTTCTGAGTTTTAAAGTATAGCGAATGTGAAACCACAATGGTTTTGTTCTATGAATGTGACTGCTTTCTGATTGTTCAAAGTAGAACTCATTCATCGTCCTAAACTGAACCTCTTGTAGGCTCTGTATGTAACTATGAACACAACAGTGGAGGTGACTCAGAGTCCTCTCTTTTTCTGACTGAAGTCAGAGAAATTCCTCTTTGTCAGTCAGTAGCAAATACTGGATATGAATTCAAACCTGAGAATGAGTCAGAATTTTCTCTTGTGACAAGCATTTAAATAAGTAAACTAACCGAAACGTGTCTCCAGTTCGATCATGGAAATAAATGAAGTTATCATCATCGATCACTAAAAGGTCACCGCTATTAAAATATAAATCCCCTTTTTGAAAGACATCTCTTAATTGCTTCTTCTCTGTTTGCTGTTTCGCTCCTGCATAGCCACTAAATGGTGCATGTTGGGTGATTTTGCAGATCAGTAGTCCAGGCTTACCTATGAAGAGGAAAAACATTTGTTTAAAAATGGTGTAAATTGCAAAAAAACCCAAACCCTGATTTTCATTACATCAGTGAAGTTTGCAGCTGTACAGAGTAATTTGAGAATTTTGTCATAATAGTCATATTTTAAAATCAGTTGTGGAGGTATAGATTGAGTTTCAACTTGCCCTCTCATTTCACCAGCCCTCAAAAATGCCAGTAGATAGTACAGTTTATCATCTGCTTGTACTGATGCAGTAGAACAGAATCTCTGAGGTCTTCTCAGGTAAGTGGAAAATCGTTGCCCAGTTTCTCTAGGCAGCTTTATAAACCTCAGTTTGAAACACCTGACTCAAAAGCAGCTGTGTCTACAAACAAAATTTTCACATGGCATCAGGCCTGTCTTTAGAAGGTGACCTTTGTTATGCGCTACTTCCACGTTAACTCAATTGGTGTGGGGCAGCCTTACCCTTAAGCAAATGATTCAGCTGGATTTAGGAACCAAATACTGGGGTTCAGCTTGCTTACTTTGAATGCAAAATATACCAAAAGGTTGCTCAGTACGTTCTTTAGTCTTTCATGTGCTAGAGCTGGAGTAATTTATGAAGGGAACAGGAACACCTGTATGTTTATGTAAATTGAAACTCAACCCCATGTTATATAGATCTTTGCATGGACGTTACACACTGGAGTGAATTTTATCTCTATACAACATAATTTACAGCCTGTCCCCATCAAACCTGGGATTTTACATTTTTTCATGGGTCTCTTTTACATTGCAGACATTTTCCATGTCTCTGGAGTTCAGCAACTTAAACACTGGGTGCATTTATCTGGAATATATCTGTGCACATCCCTCCTCATCCCAACTCAAAAGACTGGGTAGGGATAGTTGGCATAGGAAAGTACATCTATGGGGCAAACGCTCTTAACGTAACTGGTATCTTCCTCAGCAATGAGAATTTAACACAGTTGGTAACACCTGCTCCCTTATGCACAGAGAAGGTGAGCATTTCTGGCCTCGCTCACGCTAATGACTACACATGTAACAGAATGCAACAAAATCAAAAAGTACCACAAGTATCTGGTTTAAACAGGTTTGCCTATGCCAATATATAAACCTCTCTTACGAAAATGAATATTAAGATATATCATAAAATAAGTATTTTCATGTGTGCTTTCTCTATTGCCAATGGCAAAAAGTTTCAGCCACTGCTAGAAAAGAGACCTGCTTTCTATTTTGCAAATGTTTCTTTAGTGGCATGTTAAGAACAAAGTCTGAAAAGAACTAAATATCTTCTACTGAAAGTCAAGACCTGTGCTCAAAAATGTCAGCATGTCCATTAGAATTATAAAAGTTATTCAAATATAAGTATAGCATTCCCCACTGTAGTTTACCTTTCCATTAGCTGTACCACAATGGCATGTGATTTGTTACATGTTTTCTAACTTGCATTTAAAAACCTGCCTTATTCAATGGCAATTCTTAGCATCTTTCCGGATTGAAGCAATGCAAAAAGATAACATTTTAAGAAGTAAGTACCCTTCTAAAAATTTTTAAAGGAGCTTTTACCTTTAGGAACTCTTATGCAGTATCCATTTTCATCTCGGACTGGTTTATCTTCCTCTACGTCATATTTAATCAATTCGTAGCGTAAGATTTTCTAGTGAAAATTTGCAAAATGTATATACACATGAATAGTCAATCTTTGAAAAGTATTTTCAGAATTACACTACATAATCAGCTTTCTGTTTAATAGGAGACAAATTCATCACGTTTCAACTGGATGTGCTGAGTCTAAATGTCCTTTTGCCTGAACTAGCGAGAGATATCTGTGCTGTCTAGCATGGGCAGTTACACGCTTTACTTGGGGAGAATCTTCTCCCTGAACAAATTCATAACTGGGCCCTGGGTTCTTCCCTACTTGTCATACAAGCAGCATAGCATAGGCCCTTGGCAATATACCAAACTTCAAGACAAAAGAAGGGCAAAATGCAAGGTTTTGTTGTTATTCTCACCTTCTGCAGGCAGTTTACTCTTCCCACTGCACCAATTTTTCCAGTGTAATTAACAAAAGAAATATTTCCTTCAGTTGATGCATAAAACTCCAAAATATTAATATTTCCAAATCTTCGGATAAATTCCCTCCAAACTTCAGCCCTTATTCCATTTCCTATGGCAAGTCTGACTTTGTGATCCCGATCATTGTTTCTCTAGAAACAAGAAAGAGTCATGAATTCACGTTTCTGCTGAGAGAAAGCTTCTACTTCTGGAAAACTCTCAAGAAAACTTTAGTCAAAAAGTATTGAGCCTATTCTGACACAAAATGTATGCAAACATCCTTACAGTTAAGCATCACGATTTTGATGTGGAAAAGAAATTACTGAGCAAGTTAGGCCATATATGTAAATGTAGTTAGTAGTTAACTTGATTTGGATGAAGACAGGAGCAAATAATTCTTTGCAGAATGCCAGAATGAAACTCAGGCCCCATGTTAAACTATTTTGCTTGTAAGCTTTGTGGTCACTATCTGCAGAAGAGTGTAATTTACCCCAAATTCAGCAAAA
>VXAK01027686.1:6906-77407 GCA_013399435.1 Arenaria interpres | reverse complement strand
GGATTTAAAATGGTGTTTGGTTGGAAAGGAAATCCCTTCTGCCATTGTAAGTGCAGGAACAAGCCTGCTAAAAATTCTATTACCACACTTCATATTACTTTTAATACTGCTATTAGATCTTTCTGTTTACACAGTAAAGTAATAAACACGTAATGAGGATTTATGCCTTCTCTTAGATGCTTGTATTTATCCTCAAGAATAGGAACTACTGAACTGGGTCAGATACTTGCAATTCATAAACATACCTAATGTGCTAATGAGTAACAATAACCTTGAGAGAATTTTAACAATATGGAAAGGCTGTATTATCCCACTTCCTGCCTTTTTCTCCAACTGTTTATTACACAATTTAATAGTATATTAAGGCATGAAGAGTCTTTTTAAATACATATTGGCTTCATAATTTGGTGTACTTTGTTGAAAGAATAAGAGTATTCTATCAGCAACAGACTAGATTTGTGCAGAATAAGTATGCTGGCTCTATGTCTTTCAGGAAATACAGTGCAGAGGGCAGTGCAGTAGATGGTAGGAGTAGAAGATGGGCATGGAACACTGGAATTGCAAAACGCTCTTTCAAGGAGCGATTCAAGAGAGAAATCTGGCCATTAAGACAAACATGTGTTGGTCTTATAGTGTCATATTCCCAGAAAAGAAAAAAAAAAAAGCCATAATAAAATGGCTAAATTTTTTTAATACTGTCAAACTTTAATTTTATTTTGGATTTCAGTCACATCACTTCTGGATTATTACTGCTTTTCTGCAGAATAGTCTAGAAATGGATGTTTACATTTAATCTAATGAAGAAATACATTAATAAATAGTCCTCTCTGTGATATTGAGAGATCTGCCATTAACATGTTAGCACAGAACCAAGCTTGAAATAGAACAATGAAATCTGCTGAAACTATGTATAGCATCTAAATGACTTGCTGTTCATTGTAAAGTCTTTGTTTGTTGTAGATGATGCTCTACAGCACTATACATGCTACCTTAGTCTCTCATGGGAGACTCCAGTTGATTGGGCATTTATACATCTGAGCTTACACACTTGCTTTTGAAATGATTCACTGGGGACAGGATGCTGCTTGGCTCTACATTGTCCCTCATCTTTTCTTGTTTTTACGTCTGTATTTTCAATCTGTCTTCCCCATTTGCTTAGGCAGATAAAGAAAATTTGTTATTTAGCCATTAATTAGTCACGGTTATTGAAATGAGAAAGGAAGGACTTAATGATTCCCCTGTAAGATGAACTGTATAATACCTGGACTGCTCACTTGTTCTGAAATGCCTACATAAGTCAGCTAACAGTACAATCAGAAAGAAAACTGTAACACACAGTTTTTTTCTCCTGTGGATATGTAAAGCAAAGAAATGATAGCATAAAAGTTACTAGCACAATAAGGAAGTTTGACAATTAAATGTCATTAATTATGATGACACCTTACATCAATGTGGATCTTGCTTACACTGCGAGTTTCTCATGGAAAAGACTGTGTCTCTTACATCTGCAATAACAAGCCAAGCCCTCTTGGCACCACAACAGTTTAAGTAATAATATCCATTTGGTCAAGTTCTTGCATTCTTAAAATGTTAATCTCATCTTTCTGGGAGACTTGTGCACTCAAAGTAGCGTGTGTATGGGTACGTGGGGTCAGATATTAAGCTTGTAAACCTTGCTTATGTAAAAGTGTTTTCTCCACTGGTGTTGAATTCTACGTACTGAGTTAAACAAAATCCTTATATGAAATAATGCAAGCTAAACTATCTCTGTCTTTCTTAAAATCTGACCTTTGTGGATAAGTAGCCACCAATAATAAGTAATGGGTAGGACAGCCTTAAATATCACTCAGCTGTATCATTCAGTGGGGTTTTTTTGGTATTTATGTTTGGTTTTTTTTTACAAATCTGTTGTTATAGGTTAACAGGTCACTTTAATGGTTAACCTAAATGCCTCTGTGTGGCTAACGTTACCAAACTCATCCTATTTGGGAGTTAATTTATACTTGGCTGGCAGTTCTACATGTCTTTGAGATACTGGTTGAATTCAGGAATTCACAGTGTATGCCCTGTGACTCAGTTGTATTTGTGTGCACATGCATGCTATCAAGAAACACAACTCTAAAAAAAATTAGCTCATTCTTTAAGCTTATTTTCCTAAAAAAACATACTGCATTAAAGGCGATAATCTAGGTTTTTTTCACTTTTCCCCCTATTTTATTTATACCAAGTAATTACAAGTGCTTTCCTAATTGGTATTTTCCATGAACTGCAGGACTGACATATAACTTATCGCCACCCTTGATTATGTATTTCAAGTGCTCAGTTTCTTTCACTCATTTTAAACCTCCTCCACCCATACTTTTTGATGAAGAGTACTGGCCTAATCCAGAGGCGAAACGTTCTGATTATTGTAAAACTTCATTTTATTAACTGCTCATTTTGGGCAGATAATAATAAGAAATAATACAAAGCATAGCAGAATCTTCATTAGATACCCCATTCCTGAGGAATTCTGCTGGTTTTCGGTGACGTTATTTCATATCTTTGTAGCTGACATCAGAATGACATCTCTGTATATTTCACATTTTGCACACATACATAAATTACAAAGAAACTGTGGTCCTGATTGTCTCTTCTGGCTTACAGTTATCAAATGGTGCAAGGGAGACTGATTGATACCACCTTTATTCTTACCAAATTCTAATTGCTCTTCACTAGGCCTAGCTCTGTGAAAGGCATTTTATGCAAACTCATTTTTAAAATTAAGGATTAACTCATATGATTGCAGGGATCTCAGCAGAGAAGCGTCATGAATAGGTAACCTATGAAGACAGTACATTAAATGCATCTTCACAGGGGGCACTCTTTAAATAATTGCATTAACACTGTCAGCTGGGGGTCACCTGACTATCTTGGGTCAGTACATCTTAGCAACAAACCCCTTAAAACTCGCACTGCCCAAATATGAAATGGCACGGCTCAACTGGTTCCCAGCAAACTCCTCATTTTTGCTTTGCAGCTTGAGTGCTCATATAAGGTAAGTGTCTTCTCTATCCATTATAACAGAATCTCAATTAATGGATTGCCATTGTTCCACTATTCAAAAGAATGATTAATTCAAGCTCAAAGCTCTTTTTCTTTCCTCCTTGAAAAGCATTAATGTTAGTATGCAATGAGATTACAGACATCATTAGAGGTTTTTGTTGGGTTTTTTCCCCCTCCCTTTATGGTTATATTTTAAGCATAATATAACCAATATTCCCAGTAATTAGCCAAAGAGGAAAGGCAGTTAATGTTACCTGTGGCACACTGCATAGATACCGAAGCACTTCCCCAATATACTGTATCACTGTTACGTTATATTTCCTGCAATCATCCCAGAACTGGCTTGCTGAGAATCTGGCACGCAAAACAATAGTTGCACCTGTGTACAAAAAAGTAAAACAAGTAACAGAAGGAAGAATTCTTATTATATCATCAGACTATAGAATTTCTTAGCACAACATTGTAGAGACGTGTAGCATTAGGGTTTATATAGCTTTTAGAAATACTCTTCCTAAAACATATTGAAATACAATCTATGCTGAATAATCGGTTTAACCTCTGTTTCTATTCATCAAGAAGATACGAGCTATTATTGGGGATAAAACTCTGTACTAATTTACTCTAAAACTGTGCAAAGAGCTGTCATGTAGGACAGGATATATCCTGTTTGTCCGGGTGATGAAACAAAATTTGTACAGGGTGAAGATCTGTGCAAGTCCTATGAAGACTTGACTTCATGACAGAGAAGTGAGACTGGCTGGGCTCTTGATTTACAGAGCTTCTGGTAATAGAGACATGTACAACCAAGTATTTCAGCTCAAAATTTGGTAGCTAAGGAAAGGCTTACTATATCTGCAATCGTATCTGTGCATGAATACTGCCCAGGAGCACATGCATTCATACTAGTCAAGTACACAGTACCTTTCATGATACATCCATGGACTCCAACCAGGAGGGCAGAGCTATGATAGAGTGGTAGAGCAGTATACACAATATCTTCTGAGGTAACGCCGCCAGCATCAAACAAACCACAAGCTAGCATTATGCGCTCATGGTTAATCACTGCAGCCTTGGGAAGACCTGTTTAAAGCAGAAAGGTGCATAACTTCACTTGAACAATAAACATAGTAAGACCAGTTGGTTTCACAAGGGCTTAAGAGAAGGCTTTCCCTCATTCCCTCATGCAAGTGATAGTCCCAGAGTTCAGGGAGGTATAGCAGCTTCTGTCTACGCAACACACTGGAGTTTAGCCTTGGTGAGGATAGGTAACGTGTAACTTTTAGGTAATTACCCCCTTTTAAGTGCCCAAATTCCCAGAACTATGATACCTAAGTACCTGGAGAATGAAGAAATGGGATTTGAAAGATCTAGCATGCCAAATTCCCAGAACTATGATACCTAAGTACCTGGAGAATGAAGAAATGGGATTTGAAAGATCTAGCATGCTAAAACAGACGATAATCTCAGGTCTTGCATCTCCCCTGGAATTTGGTATCTCCTTGCAGCTCTGAATCATCCTAGGTGAAACTGGAATTCATACTAGGAAATATCTTCTTGGTTTCCCATCAGATAGTGTTGAATGGATTACTTGCTGAAATAAGATACTAGAAGACAAAATGATGGTAGGGCTTGCTACCCTACTCTGTAAGAACAGAGAGGTTAGAGCCCTTAACAATGATGAAGGACACATGAGTTATTTGCCTTCTGCAGTCTAAACAGGATTCAAATTCGTACCTCCTCCCTTCCGGGGGAATGCCTACCCTAAGGAACTCAAAGAATGAGCTAGTGTGGAAGCACACCCTGCTCTTCCTAATGAAGCTATAGGTCTGAGTACCTTCAGGCATTGTCTTCATTTTCATCCTTTGTCACCTCATTTCTGCTGTGCCTAAATGCTTTTAATGCTACATGCCTTTATGTAGGGCAGACTGCAGCTCCTATACCAGTGGCAGTTTTGCCCAGGGGCCATGACTAGCTGTATTTTGTGCAGCCCTCACTATTTTTGGTACTCTGACACCCAAAGACTTAATGGCCAGCATTCGGAGTTCATGATCCAAAGACACCGATTATAAGCTGGGTGCCAAGACACATACCTAGGCCAGCAGTGTCTCCAGGGATAAGAGACCTTATGGGAATAAAACCTGTATGTTTTATTGGCTTTTACTTCAGTCTCTCCCCCCAGATTTAGTGTTTAAAGTCAGCCTATAGTCTATGTGCTTTTTGGTTTATGTACAAACACCAAATTTTCAGTTTCCTGAGAGGGCATGAATGAGAGTAGGAATTAATGTGAATCAACAAATTCTTTTTCCTTACTAAAAAATCACAATGTCAGGAGGAACATGTGGCCTCCTATATATTTTTTATAAATTTAAGTTACCTGTAGTACCAGAAGTATAAATGTACATGGCAGGAGTTTTAAAGGTTATATCTGATCTCCAAGACAATGGAGTAGGCTCATCTGAAGCAGCATCTACTTTATCAAGAAAGCTCTCAACTCCTTCTGTAGCAGATGTCTTGCTTAAGTAATAAACTTTAACATTTTCTTTCTTCAAGAATGGCAGTATTTCTTCAACAGCTTCCTTCAGTTCTTAAAGAGGAGAGAAAAGAAACACTGAGAAGTAGAATGAAGAGTGACTTAGCAAGTAGTGGTACTACTGAAGCCTGGACACAATTTCAGTTATGTGCAATGAGTAGGCTAACTCCCTGATGATAAGCCCTGTTTGTGTTTCTCTTATCCAACCAAGATCGAAAGAATGTAGCCATCCCTGAGACTTTTAGTCCCTTAAGAAGCTGAATAATTGGGTAATGGAATCAAGCGAAGATGACCAGACAACCGATGCAATTGTATATACCTTGTTTCTTCAGGAATCCAGACTAAAAGCCTTCCAGCTCACAGGCGGGCTGTGAATCCACAGGATTTAAAATGCATCCTCAACACCACTTTCACTGAGATAAATAACCCTCCAATAAACTTTGAAATACGTATTTTATTGTAGGTATAAGTAACTTTAATGACATATAAACTATATTAATGAATTTAGCATGTTTCTTTTCAGAAACTTATCTGTTCAAGCACAGAGACAGAATCTCATATGACGGTAAGTTCTGATGAGACAGTATTTTCTTCTGCATGGAGTAGCAAGTAAGTAAAGGATGAAACTTAGTAAGGACATAGAGATCAAGGTCCAACAGAAAAGATGTAGACTTCTTTTCTCTCCTGATGTCCAACAATCACTAGTAAAGTCAAGCATGTAGTAAATTTTTATGAATAATGCTCATTTTTTTCTTTTACTTATTTTTCCCTCAGAGCTGAAGATTTGACACAAGTTTTTTATAGGAGGAAAAATACATTTCCTATGCTACACAGTAGCTTTTCCAACTTATGCTAGTAACTCAAATACTGATTAATTTTGGAAGTTCAGAGACTGCAGAGAATTTATTCTCTGAGGCAGAAATTTATCACAAAATGAGAAAATTTAATTTGAACTCCTGAAGTTTTGCAGCATATAAAATACTTCAGTTACATAGAATAGATGAGTTCAACTATCTAAGCTGAGGCAGAGTATATATTCATACTCTGTACAATTTTTTTAATTCTAGACAGATGAAGAGTATCTTTTGACTTCCCATGTGGTCAGTCATTCATACTGTGTGTATGCATATACATGCAAACATATATAAAAGATAGGCATGAAATAAGGTCTCTGCTCTCTATTGAAAGGAATGCAGCTCTCCATTTAAAACATACTAATATGTCATAGTCTCTTCTGCGGAAAACGACTATGGTTTGTCTATGTGAGTTCATGACTTTTTCTTTGAACTAACACCTGACAAGAGCTTTTATATAAATTGCAGCCACCTTCATGTGTCTTAAGTTCCTGTCCAGCTGCAGCAAGAGAATTCTTCTGCATTACCTTGTTCATTTCTAATTTGGATATTTGTGTGAACATAACTGTGAATTACTTCTGTTGCTTATTGAGGGCTATTTTATTTCTAGGTCTTCATTACCCTTACCAAATAGCTAATTACGTATCAGAGCTCAATGCCCGTATCTTGAACATGAACTGAAAACACGGTGCAAATTATTTGGACACCTTTTCCTCTCATCTAGTTTGAAGCAACTTCTCAGATCCCCAAATTCACCTTTAGGGGATAGGAGGCAAGCAGAAGAAAGCGTCCCTCTGCTCCAGCCCGCCGCCGGGGAAGTCCCAAGGCGGGGAAAGGCCTCCCCGCCACCTCGGCCCACCTACCGGCCCGCCGAAGAGCGCCCTCACGGCAGGGGGCAACCGAGAAGCCCCCGAGGCCTCGCTCCGCTCCCCACCGGTCGCGGCCGGTGCTTTCCTCACCTGGGGCCGCCAGCAGCACGGTGGCCGCGCTGCTCTGGAAGCAGCGCAGTAAGGAGGCAGCCCTGATGTTGGAGTTGAGGCAAGCCACGGCGCAGCCCAGCCTGGCGCAGCCCAGCCAGACCCAGACGTAGGCCGGCCGGTTGCCCATGAAAAGGGCCACGCAGCCGCCCGCCCGCAGCCCCGCGGCGTCGCGCAGCGCCCGCGCTGCCTGGCAGCTCCGCCGCTCCACCTGCTCGTAGGTGCAGACCTCGGCGCCGAAGAGCAGCAGCGGCTTGTACGGCGTCCGCCGCGCCCGTCGCCCCATGACGTCCAGCAGGGTGCTGGCAGGGCGGCGGGCACCGGCCCTCCGCGCCCTGCCGGCTACCCGCGCCATCGTGAGGGCGAAGCGTAGGTCTTGGAAGAAATAGGGCCAGGCGCAGCGCAGCAGCAGCGGCAGGAGGAGCAGCCCTGCCAGCGCGCTGCACAGGGCGGGCAGCATGCCGCCGCGCGCCGGAGAGGGGCGGAAGGGCTAACGGCCGCGCCTCGCGCCCGGTGAGGGACGGGGAGGACCAACGGCCGCGCCTCGCGCCCGGTGAGAAACTGTTGGCGGGGGGGGGAGGGAACGAACAGCCGCCTCTCGCACCCTATGAGGAAATTGGGGAGGGGGGAACCAACGCCCGCCCCTCGCGCCCCGTGAGGGACTGGGAGGACCGGCGGCTGCGCCCGCCTCTTCGCAGTCCGGCGGCGAGCCACGCTGGGGACGCGCACGCCTCAGGTGCTGGCTGACCCTCGCAGCGGTTTATTCCCCCAGGAGCGCTAATTTGTCGGCCGCCGCCGCCCGCCGTAATTAGAAAGACTGGCTGATGGCCGCTGTAGGGAACGGGAGCGCGGCAGGTAGTGCTCGCCAAGCTGGAGTCGCGGCTTTGCGGGCTCCTGTGTCAGGAGCTGCGCTTAGTTGAAGAGAGGCAGTTTCACGGAGGAAGGTTGGCATCTTTCTTGGCGATCGGGACCGCGCCTCTCTCAAAGGCGGAATGCATCCTGCATGGGATATGGCCTATCTGCATGTACCTTTCTGAAACTTCAGTCACCAGGGGCAAAGGCAGCTAAACTGCGGGAGAAATTTAGGATGAGGCTTTCTGGCAGATGAAGTGGTGAGGTGCCCTGGAGAAGGTGTTCCCACCCTCCTCTTATGCCAGCACTGGTGCTATTCCTCACTGGGTAGTAAATAGTCTAATAAGTAAATAGTAGCTGAGCCAACTGAAAGTTTGGGGTATGACTTCTTTTTTTTTTTTTTTAATTAAAAAAATCCCACATTTATTAGTATTCTAGATGCACTAAAGGAATTTACACAATCTCTCTGTCTTGCTCTTGTCCAAGGCTAAGACACATTAGTTGCTTGGACAACCTTGAAGCAAACTCCAAGAATTTCACCCTTTTAGACCCAGCGACCCGGTGCTTTTCTTGGTGAAATTTAAGCAGCCATTACCGTGAATAAGGACTGCTTGTACTTTCTTTTTTTTTTCAATTATTTTTAATTTAAAACATTACTAAGTGGCACCAAGGGGAAAATTTCCTGCTGTCTTGTTCACAGTTTTCTGCTCCCCTTCTTTGCCAAATATGATACTCTCACCTCAAGGTGAGTTGATTCAGGTCATTGATCTGCCAGGAAACCTTTTTCTTCACTGCAGACTTTGTTTTCCCTGCCAGATACTTCGCTGCTTGGTGCACTGTGGCTAGCTCTAATGCAACACAAATGCTGGATGTTCAAGCAGAGTGAGGGGGAGCAGAGTTTAGCTGTGGTCAGACCCCCAGGCAGCTTCTGCACTTCAAACTGGAGCCAGTGGATTGCAAGTGCCCTACAGCTAGTGTTGCCTTTCCTGCTCATATACTCCTCCCCGTGAGCCAGCGTTAGAACTCCTGGGACCCGGTGAAGAGCTGCATCAGGGAGCTAGTGCAGGTGAAAATTAACTGGTTTATGTCTAGGGTAACTTTTCACTATCATTAGGCTTTAGTATTTGGATAAATTAGAGGGTTTTTACAGTTCTTCTGTCACTGAGCTACGGTTTCAAACTGGTGCCTCAGGTGTTTTTTTAAGAGTTATTTCACAGCTGTAAAAGCTACAGAACATTTTTGAAAGCTTCTTTATCTGATGGTAACTGCCTGGGACAAGTATGAGAAAATAGTACACTCTATTGGCCACGTTCACAGCCAGTCTTTCCAAAGCACTGCTGAATTACCATAACTTATTCCAGCCTCTTGCTTAGAAGAGCATGTAGGAATATTGTGCTGTGATCCTGCAATGGGTTTTGGGAAGAAAAGTTGTCCTATGTGACCTTTTCTTCTTCAGTTATCGCTCTGACTTTCTCTCATGGGCAGTGGTGTTAATTCTGTAACTTTAGCAGGGAATTGTAATCGGCAGCCTGGAGAGCTAAAAGCCTCAGGTTAGTTGATCATGAATGTGCCTCAGGAGCGTTTTGAAGGACCTTTGACTCCCTTATTATTCGGGACTTTTTAAAAAAACCCGACTCGTACATTTTCCCACAGCAAATTTGAAATAACACTTCTTCAGTTCCTGTTATTTTCTCTAACATTTACCAAGCCCTACCTATGTCTATAGTGTTCTTGCTGATACTTTTCATTTATTACTAAATTTTGTTTTGTTCTCTAAAACCATACAAAGCAAAGCCCTATTAGGAATTAGTCTGTGCTGCACACTGGGACAGTCTGTTTTTCTGCAGTAATCCCAAGGGGTGAAGGTGTGTTAGTCCATTGCTAGAGTTAGTTTTGTTTGTTCAAGTATTTCTCATTACCATAGCAGTTTTAATAGGCAATTAACTGTTAATTCATATGTTGTTTGAGGTTAATATATCATAAAATGTGTCACATATGATGTGGCATGACTTTGAGGTAGCTGGTGCTTTTCTATTTTTTAAATTATTTTTGTGAGGGAATTACTAATCCAGGCAGGCTGTTTTGTGCTTGAGTAATGTTATGGACACTTATGTTATATTGTATATTGATATTTTTTCTCAAAGCTGTCACTTTGGTTATAAATTGCAGTATGCTTCTATATTTTTGCTGAACCAAGTATGAATTTAAAAATTATTAGCCTAGGGACAAGGAGTGCTTTTTTATTGACTTAGTTGTTTGCTAGGTTTTATAATTCAGTAAACCCTATTTAATACCTTATCTTCCCTTTTTTTTCCAATTAACTAAATGCAGATTTTTTGGAGAGAGCTGATGAGGCTTATGACAGGCTGACACTTGTTTAGTATTACAAGAAGCACGCGTGCTTGAACCTGTGCCGGAAACTGGTCAAGTGCTGGATGTTGCCCATGGGACCTGGCTCTGCAGAAGGTCTCTTGCCGAGGTTTGGCACTGCCCAAGCACCGCTTCAGAGCCTAGACAGTCATAGGCTGTGTGGCAGAAGGATGCTGCTCACAGCTGCTCGCTGTGGTTTCAGTGGACGCTCAGTTCATGAGTCTATGACTTCCCATGTATGTTCCATTTCTGTAGTCTCCTCATCTCCAGCTTTCAGTCTCCTAGTGCTTTGTGAAAGCACTTGAAAAACAGATACCTTTCTGCTATAGCTCCATGACAGCTGGCGTTTGTAGAACTCTTCATTTTCTCTGCATCAATATCCTTCACAGGGAATGGATGAAGTTTCAGGGTGTCTGCAGAGGTCATAAGGGACCATATTTCTTGTTATGTAGAAATTATTTTTTCCTACATTATGAGGCTGTAATTTAAACCTATATAAGTTTAATATATAATTTAATTATATAAAGTTAACTTATATAATGAATGCCTAAGTACTTTGAAATTAAGCCTCCAAAATCAGTATTTTTTGCGAAGTATTACTAACTTGTGCATTTCTTACTGTCACAACTTGACTCTGAGCTGAGTCTTTAGTCCCAGCCCCTGTGAATGATGCACAGATATACTGGGAGGGTTAGTTACTTAATATTTGCAGGGTACAATGATCTATGATTATGTGGTGCTGATAATTTGCTTGCTCCTGCCACTGTGGCAAGCAGTGCATAGGTTCCCCTTGACTTCAGCTGTGAAATCCTAATTACTCAATACTTGCTTATACTCAGCGTTAGACATTAGAATCTGTTTTATTAATAGAAAATATAGCTCATGAAATTTATTCACTACTGTTCTCTTTTCTTGGTTTCTGTACTCTACTCTCTCATTTGTTTTTTTCCCGCTTAGCTCTTTTTTCAGTTCTTTGAAGAGGGCTTGTTGCTACAGTGCTCATTTGCGCTATCCACAGAGCAGGAAAGACAGGAAAAAATAAAGAAAAGCTGAACCTTGCAGGATGCCATAAAGCTCCGTAGACTTGGGAAAGAGACTTCCACTTTGCAGGTTCAGACACCTGAGGCTTTGCAGGGTTTGCCAGCAGGCAGGGATATCTTGCTTTGATCCACAAGATGTCACCAGAGGGTAACGAGTAACTGGAACTTTGTATTAAATTGAGATTCAAGCCCACTGTACAAGTTAAGGGGAAAATACATGGATGGGGAGCGTAGGAAAGCCCAGCAGTCCTTATGCTGGGTAACCATAGGATGCCCCAGGCTGCAGCATTTTCTGTGCAGACAGCCTTCTCTCTTTTCCATTTTTGATTTTTGATGGATGACCTCACTGTAATGGAACAAGGCATCATCCTCCATTTTATCTGGCTCAAGTGACAATAATCATACCGCAAAACACCGCTGACCTAATTACTGAGATTCAGAGTGGATGACTTGTGGCTTCAGTGAACCTGTGTAACAGGTCAGCTGGGTTGTTTCTTTTCTTACCCGTTTCACCTGACCCTTCCCACTGAAAGCCTCAACAGGGTATTTTTCAGATCGGCTGATCAGATATTTTTCAGTCAGCTAAACTGAAGTCTTTAATCTTCAGTTTCCAATTTCAAATGCCTTTCTGTCCCATTTTCAAATTCACAGCTACTACAGTTGTTATTAAAGGTTTATTTGCAGTATTACCACAGTATTTCTGTAAGGTTGCAATCAGATGAGACAAGTTGATCTGATCTAATTCATTGGTACTGCCAAAAGGGGTGATTGTGTTTCCCTCTTCTCCTTATGTGGCCTCTTAGCTCCCCTGCCTTCCTTGCTCCAGTTCTGGTGCTCTTCTGACACTTCCAATGGTGAATTCAACTCACTAAGACAGCAGAAAACTGTGTTTTGCTGGGTGAGTTCTCTGCTAACTCACTGAGTAGAACTAACTCTTCAAGGGGTCATATTAATACCAATATTAGGACTGATGCAAAGCAGGGAATGAGGAGGTTAATAAACAGCAGCTTGATCTCCCTTCTCTACATGCTATATTTCCAATTCTTCTATTCCCTTCTCACTTCTACATGGGTTGCCAGGTGCCTATTAACCAGGCAAAATAATTTTTGTAAATGTAAGAACTGAGTTCATAGTCTATGGAGAGATCACTGAACCTACTCGTGGCAGAGTTCAAGCCATTCCAATTTTGTCCTCCCTGTCTGGCAGAGGTTCAGGAGATGAAGGTCAGTGAAATACATGCTCTGGCACCACTTAAACTGTGCTAACATCAGCAGTTTATTGGTATTTTTTCCAGATCTTTCCCTACATCTGAGGGATGATGCTTACAAATTTGTAATGCATCAGGATTTCTAGTAGGTCAGCTAGAAACCAACCTCCAAAAAAGTCTCCTTCAAAGTGAGTGAACTGTTCCTGTGACCCTGAAATTTCCAAGTTTTGTCTAATGGGTTACCCAGGTCCTCCCAAAAAGTAGGAAATCTAGGTGTTACAGGGTGCCTTTACTTTGCTGTACTCTGTCACAAGCTCTTTTATGTTCCTTTACGTTAATGACATTGCTTTTAAAAGATAAAAAACATGCAACCTAGCTGTGAATAAACATGCCATGACTTGTTAGAAAAAGCACGTAAACAGTCCAGATTTGTGTGCCACACATATAGATATCTAATAGTGTAGATATCCAGGAAATCTGCTACACTTCACAGAAGATGAGAGGTAGTGGACTAGTGTGAAATGATAATACTATTACAATGTATGCAATTAGTAACTATGAATCTTAGCTACTCCATCCTGTATTTCATGACTTAGCAGTTTAGCCCACTGGTTAGCAGTGTATATGGTATCTTGAGAGGGGACATGGTCTTCAAAAGTCTCTAGTGGCTGTAGTTGGAGATCTAACTGTTTTGCTGCAAAGCTAGAAGGCTTGTAGCATACATGTAGCACTCACAACAAACGGTGAGTGTCTATCTTCCCAGCAACCTGTGTGGAAAACAGGAGCAGAAAGTGGAATTCCTCTGTTCTGCCTAAATTTGCTGTATCTAAAACCTCTTAATGAAACCTTTCCAATTCAAGAAATTAGCATTTTGCAAGTAAGAACTTGTTTTGCCTACCAAACCTCCTTACAATGCTGTGTTTGTTTCTAGGCTATTGAAGTTAAAAATCTTAAACTACATTGTATTGAGTGGTGAGCTTAGATTTAGCTCTGCACATTTATGACTGGTTAAAGAAATTGTAGGTGAAGCATCCTGAATCATTGGTTTTCTAATCTTTTTGTTGCAGAGGTGTTAGAAGCAACTGGTATGAAATTCTAGGAACAAAATTGTAATATTCTACAGTGACATGTGAGAGATTCCTGGTGTTGGATGGTAACTAGATTCTTGGTGCTGAGCCCATCCTCATCTTCCTTGGATGGACGTGGTTGGGATTCATCAGAACAGATGTGTTCTTCAGGATCAGGAAAGGAAGGGAGCTGTTGAAGCTCAGGAATGTTCTCATCTCCTAATACAGAAACTCCAAAGGGAGCCTTGCTCAATTCTCTTTCATGGAGTTGAGAAAATGTTTCCACCCCATAAATAGATGTTGAATTCTGTTAGTTCATTATAGATACACAGCCAAACCCATTCCAGAGCTATGCCAGCAGAAGTTAGGTCAGAGTTCAGATAGTTAGGCTAGTACAGGTATCCCAGTCATTGCAAGGAAGCTACTTGCACCCTCCCCTTTCTGCTGAGGGCTGTCAAGAACCGAGGGGGCCGAGGGGAGATGAAAGGGTAAGGATCAAGCAGAAAGCTTAGCTGACCCTTGACCTCGGGAGAATTTAAAATTACTCCTTTCCACCAAGTTTTGACTTTGCCTTTTTTTTTTCTATTTGCGATGGAAGAGTAAATGACATTCACGTGTCCAAATCCAGTGTTGGTTTTGAACCACTAACTTCAGGCTTGAATCAGATTCAGCATAAAACCTACAATGAATTTATTAAATCCTCTGAAGGAGACTCAAATCAAAGCCTACTTATTTAATTTGTTACTACCATCAAGGCAACCTTATGCTCAGCAAACTTATAAGGGGCGTTGCATTCACAGATGCTGGCAACAAGTGCATCAAGTGATAGAATGTGCTAATCAAAGATCTGCATTTTCTTAGAAAAAATGGAGGAGGGGAAAAAGAGGCTTTATTCCCACAGCCTTATTTACTGAGTAGCAGCAAACTGGACAGGATCTCCTATCTAGTTTAGCCTAAGGGTACTTCAGCCTCTTTCACAGGAATAAACTGCATGCATATACTAGAAAATAGTAATTTAATAATTGTCTGTCAAAAGGAACGTTCAAAAGCTCAAGAAATTGCACAGTGATTGAGGTTCTGTGGCTTATTCCTGTTGTCAGGGAGTTTCTTCAAGGCATTCTGTGGTTCAGTGTAGAAAGGAGAAGCAGAGTAAAGATGTTTTTTATAGAATTCTTCCTGAAGTAATAATAACTTCGGTGCATTGGGCTATCCTCTCCTGAAAGCTCGGGATGGATAAGAAGTTATTGGAAAGCCATGGCTTCCTGTCTCTTCCAAGAAAGAAAACAAGTGGAACAAATGCGAAGTATTGCCACAATAATAATGCAAAACTCCTTCACATTAGGAGGCCAGTAGGTTACTTGCAGTTGCCACTCACAGGATGGTTAAAGGAACAAGAATTATTGAAACTGTTTTTCAGATGTATAATGTGACGTGGGTGCAATTTTAACTCCAGAAAACTGGATGCAGTTATTATTTCAGGGGCACAGCAAAGTAATTTTAAATCTAAATATTCTTCAAGCAAGATGTAAAGCAGTTTCCAAATTTTAAATGCTAATGTACAACAGGCTATGTTGCAAGACCATATATTTGAGATTCGAGAGATTTCAAATGTCCTAGAGCCACGAAGTTCACTTGGCAACCCTGACAGAAAGTATTGTCACGGTACTGACCCTAGAAAATGTTGGCAGATCATGTTACTGTATACATGGAAATACTGGTCTGAATGAAATGTATCCCACCAAGGGATGTGCCTTTTGCTGCATGAACCTCCTGCGTTTTTCAGTAGTCAGCACTGCGCTGCCTCTGGAAATGACTGAGTGTAAAATGTCATGGATTATGATCACCAAATCCTTCGCCTTCATAGAACTTTCTTCAGCTCTGTCACCTTTCTATAATAGAAACATGGCATCTAAAATTAAAACAGGTATTTATATGTATGTTGGTACTCATGTTTACATGCACATACAGTGTAGCTAGTCAGAATGTGGATTTCTGCGAACTCTGTTAGGAAAAGAAATTAATTATTAAATCAGTGATTTCTATGATGTAACGTGATTTGTGAGTAGCCAGAACACTGGAAAGTCTTATCTTCCTGAAATCAGGTGGATTCAGTCAACAAGGACTATTTTATTTGCTCAGAGATTCAAACAGTTTTTTTGGACTATTTTTAAGCCAAAAGTTTTATCTAAAGATTCTCTCACCAGAGCTCTGTCATTGTATTTGCTATTTCAGTTGCAACTTCTATCTCCTTGCTGGCCAATGTCCTGCCCTTCACATATATGCACCTCTACTACCTGTACAACAGTACCTCCCTTGCCGAGGTAATGAACATTGTTTTGAGTGGGACTACATAACTGTGTTTCTCTACATCCTTCTAGTATTCCAGCTACCTGCTTCCCAGAAAAGGACTTAAAATATTACATGCTTGAAATGTAGTGAAATACATATTAATATTTATAAGTTCTTTTGATTTACATATGTTGAAATGCATTTTGATTGTATATGTGATTTGATTGCATTTTGCAATGATATTTTAAAGACATTTTAACGGAAAGATATGAAGATCAATGTTTGCATAAATAAAATGATACACTAAGAATTTAATCATACTAGTGTGCTAACAATCTTACAAAATTTTTAGCTGTTGCTACTTAAGGTTCACATAGAAAACATCTACATAAGTAATCTGCTTTCAAACAGGAAAATTTTTTTTATCTTTTGATTTCTTAATGACAAGGAAAGTTTTAGTCTTGCTTCCTAAGAACACAAGGTTATATGACTCTGTGTATGTGCTTATATGTCTGTGTCTGTTCTCTCTTTCCCCTCCCTGTAATTTGAACCTCTTAGTGAGTTTCAGACAAATTTGAGAAAGGGTCATAGGTCTCCATGGTATTAAGTTCCTGCAAGTTTTGTGATAATCGCTAGCTGGATAGGAATGAAAAAAAACCCCTTAAGTGCCCCAACTAGCAGAAAGGTTGCAGAGCTATTAGATACCGCTGTCTCCACAAAATGGAGATTCCTTATAAATTCTGACCTCTGATTATGGTAAATACCATCCAATTTATGATTATGACTTATCATCTACCATATTAATTGCACAAAAAGAGAGGAAAACAGTTTTACGTAGTCCTTGTACTCACAGGAGTAAGTATTTCATTCTGTAGTCAAAACCCCATTGTAGCAGATTGCATTCAGCCTGGTGGAGAATTTGGCACTTCAGCATGTCACACACTGAAGATGTCCTGACAAAGAAGAAGAGAAAATCTTCCAAAAAACACCCATCATTGGCATTTGGAGAAAATAACAGGATTTGTCCTTTGATAAGTATAAAAGATAAAATAGGCAGAAGCCATTTAGAGTTTGTCAGCAAGTTGAAAGATTAAATCTGGTTTGGTGAAGCTGAGATTAGGGAGAAAGAATTTCTATACATATGTAGCTTGTTTGGTTGGATAAGGGATTAAATCTAATTGTATCTTTCTTTTTAGTGTGAAGAATGATAAAGCAAGATTTTATATTATTTAATTAAAATCAGTCTCTTTCAAAGGACTTTGCAAATAGCTCATTGATTGTCAGCTCTTACATAGGTCACAAGTTAAAGTGAAGTACGTTAAATTAAATAAATTGTTTTACTTTACAAAATATTTTGACTGTTTTTGGAGTTCAGAGTTGACAACAAACTTATAAGCTTAAAGGAGAGAAAAAAAAGTCATTTTAATATTTTGAGGTGCATTTATTCTTCCCAACTGGAAGAGTCCAGACTTCTGAACTTCAGGAAGTTTGAAACTTGCTTTCTAAGAAGCATACTGGATTCTTGTATCTTGTTCCTGATAGCCAACAGATAAGATCTGCTGTGGCAAATTCTCTTCGTGTGAGTGTAGACTGTTGGAATTTAGCAAGCAGTATCCTAGACAAGGCACTAGAAGGAACTGAAGACTCTTGCAATTGTATTGTTGAACAGAATAAGGTTCTATGAGTAAAGTAAAAGCAAGGATATGTAAAAACTGTTGCATATGTTAAGAACAGCTCACACCAGGTATCTTATACCAAATCACTTTTATCAGTAATATAGCAGAAATACTGCTAAGAAAGGGTAAGCTGTTCCTTAACCTTAACCTAAAAGACTTGCTCTGAAAGACAGGACCTCAAGTCCTGGACAGATAGAAATTGACATTTAAACAATAGTACAATCCTTTGACAGTTCTGTTACTCTGATATGTCTTGGAGAAAAAGATATGTGAGACTGAGACCACATACTGTCCTAAACCACATCTGAGTTTATACTAACACTGGTCTTCTTGCCAAGGATAACTTTTCTTTACTGCATGTCTCCTGCTGCTTTTTCTAATTCTGTGGTTTTAAACTAGAATTTTACTACTTAATATCTTACTTTCTAATGCTGTTGGGCCAGAACGTTGTTCTTTGTTAGCTAGAATCACATTCCTTTAAATGGATTACCTAGTTATCAGAATGAGATGGTTTTATATAAGCTGGCAAAGCACCTTATGTCATTAAAAAGTTGGCTACAATATTACAAAAAATGCATAGAGCCCCATATAAAAAAATGCAAACAACCAAAACCTAATCAACTTGCTAGTTAATCTTTATAGGCCAGATCTCAGCAACAGCAATGTGAAGCTCCTGTTCCTGTTTCAAGTTAAAATTCCATACCGAGGTGAGGTTTGCAGTGGAAGAAAATATCTTTAGTAGATCAGCACATAATTTAGAAAATAATTGGGAAGCTTTTGGGTAGTGAGCTGAGCTTTCAAGGTGTTATAATAATTCTAGCAATTATGTGTAATAACATTAATGATGTCATCTCTATAATAACATTTTTTTGATCCAAAGTGCTCAGCACCTGCCTAGTCAGCCACGTGTTGAAGTAAGTTTCTTGTATTTGAATGAATGAACGTGGCTGTATTTACATTTGAATAATCATTACTGATGTTTTGCTCTGTGATTTATGCACTGTTAAATTGTACATTCGTAGGTTAAGCCCTTCCTGTAGAAGAGGAAGAAGATATAAAGAACTAGGTAGTATACAAAAAGCAAGAGGACTGTCATTTTGATGCCAAAGAGGGAACTGTGAGGATTGACACTTCCATACACCATAAATGTGAACTGTATGAAGTCTGTATTGGGTGTTAAGGAATAAAAAGATGTAGGGAAAGAAATTCAAATAAGTGCCTGCTTTAAGGATACAAATGAGATTGTTTTTTCTGGTGACCCAGTAGTCAAGTGATGAAAGAAGCATAGGGGTACCAGTAGAGTGCATTTTAGACAGATAGTGCATTGATAGCATTGCAGGTATCAAGGCCCATGTGAGGGCTATCTGGGCATCAAATGGCTGGTACTCAATGAAGGCTGGAAAAACCATGGATGTGCCACTTAGGAGAAGGAAAGGATTTCTGCTTTGATTATGCTAAATGAAGATTGGCTTATGGCCTGCAGGAACTACCCTTAAGAAAGGTAGAAGCAGACCTTTGACATATGGGAAAGAATGTTTTCACTGAAAAAAATGTGAGCAGAAAAAATGCAGTCCAGCAGAAAAATTTAAAAAATGTTAGAGCATTAAGAACAAAGCATTAAGAACAAATGACGGTGAGGTCAATTTTAGGGACCCTATAAACCATCAAACATATGTAGTAAGTTGGAAAAGAAGTATTGTGCAGAGTCAGAAAAACTATGTAAACTGAGTTGATAAAGAATGATCCAAAGGTCCAAAATGAGCTGATAAGTGGAGAAGGACAGAAAAAGAAGCAAGACCTTTGGATTTAGCCACAAGCCAATCATTAATTTTTTTAGAAGGTCAATGTGAGTAGAGTGACCTTAGCAAAATAAACTGACAAGCATTAGAGCAGAACTAGCATAAAATTAGGGTTTTTAAAAAAATTAAATACATAACAAAAGTTGGTAACTAGGAATTAAGTAGCATCAAGAAAATTAATTTTTAAAACTAAAAAGAACATCCTCGTATCCTTTTCAATACAAGAATAGTGTTTGAGGCAATTATGTTACAATTAAGTCCTAACAAACTGAGTGAGTTATAAAAAAAGTTCTATAGTAATATGAAACGAGGTAAAGCATGCTTGATATTGTACCAACTAAAACAATTAACTTTGCTCTGAGAAGTATGTGAATTTATGAAGGGAGAACTCACACTGTTCTGTTTCTTCTGGGAAGGTGTAGTGTTTACCTGTGCCAAAAAGGCAAAGTGCTAAGTGATTCATTAGCCGGTAGAATAAAACTTGCTTACTTATATATCTAAGGTGTGTTAAAACTGTAGTGGATTTGCTGTATTCTAGGACTGTAGCTTATGTTTTAATATACATTAAGACTAATTTTTTCCTTTTCTGCTGTAGATGTGTGTGTTGAGTTGGCCAGCAGTACCTATGGCCTTACATATGGAAGTAATGTTAAGTATCACGTCTGTTCACAGCCATGCCCCGCTGTACCTGCTCTGGATAGTGAAGCATAGGCTGGAGGAGTATGGAACAAGGCTGAATCTTGGCCTCTCCTCTTGCCCTGAGGGATATTTTAAATATGAGTAGAGCTGATAGGAAACACATTTCTCTTTGTAAATTGCAGTTCTGTTGAGATAGTATTTTTTTAACATACTTGTGTTGATTTTATCATGGAGAGAGTTTGCAGGGGGAAAAAAGTGTGCAAGCTAACCATTTTAGATTTTTGTTTTAAGATGACTTTTCATCATATCACAGTATGCATTTTGAAGAAGCCAGATTTAAAGTTAAGTTTATTATTGAAGCACCCTTTCAATAACAAAGAATTAAAATATTTTTAAGCGAATCACAAAATCATTAGGTTATTGTCTAAAAATCTGAAATCTTAACATGAATTGGAAATTTCGGTAAGATTTAATTTCTTTTGTCTACTACAGGCATAATGAGGAACATATATATTTGATGGCTAAAAATAACTGACTGATGGACTTCAGCATATTTTATAGAGAAGAATTTTAATCCTGACTGGAACCCTTCAAAGTCAGATTGCTGCTAAAGAGCCATCGGTGGACGTGAAATCCAGGTATGTCGAAAGAAGCCGTCAGTCAGCTTTGCAGATTGCCTCATCCAGCCTCGACCGCTCCAGCCGTTCCTTCATCCACTCCTGCACCCGGGGACGCCCCGTCCGCAGNGGTGCGTGGCGGGCCGCTATAAAAGCGGCGGGCCGGGGGCAGGACACGCTTACGCTGCCGGCGGAGCTCTCCTGCTAGCAGGGATGCTGCGAGTGCGGTGCTTGCGCGGTGGGAGCCGGGGAGCCGAAGCGGCGCATTACATCGGCTGGCGGGTTGGTGCCGCGCAGATCCGCCGCCGGGTTCGGGGGGCCGGGTTTGAGGGTGCTCCGTCGGGAGGAGGTCCTGGGAGGGGGGCTCCGAGCAGTGGTGAGGGGGTGGCGGACGGCCACAGGCTTCTTTGATTTACCCGCGCATCCTCGGGTCAGCAGCACGGAGTTCAGTGACGCCAGTCGCCACTGTCAGTGTCATTACCCTTCTAAACTGAATGTGTTTTGAACGGCAGATTTAAGCACCTAGTAGGCCATGAAAACATGAGAATGGCTGTAACAAAGAGTGTGTTTCTGTTAGTGCTCCAAATAATGTACATTGCTTTGGGATTACAGAGTAAGGCACTTGTGGACTGAAGCATTGCTCTTTGCCTTTTGTAAGGAACACATAATTTTAATTCTTATTTTTATTTTAAGCTTGGCAGAGTCTTTACAGGATGGGTGCAGCGATCTTTACAGAGCACCCAGGCAGCTACAGCCTCCAAGAACACCTGTGCTGCTGATGACAACAAGGCCACTAGCCCTGTGCCTAAGGACTGTCCCGTTTGCTCGTACAATGAATGGGACCCACTGGAAGAGGTCATTGTGGGAAGAGCTGAAAATGCATGTGTCCCACCTTTTTCTGTGGAGGTTAAGGTAAACAATAAATAGGAAATAATGCAGTTTTTATATGTACAGTTTGCTTAAGGTTTACGGTGCAGAAGGTGTGGTGTTTAATCTTCAGGCTTCTTCTTTCAAAGTACTTGTTTACGTAGCCATATTGTCGGGGAATGTGTTTTTTCTTTCTACTTTCAACTGTATTGACTTCTGCTAAAACAGCTAGTAGTAGAGAGAATCTCTAATATGTGCAATCTGCTCTAATAATATAGCCCTAATGGTTCTAGTAATATAGCCCTAATGCTATCAAAATGCACACTCTAGCTTTTGAGATAGCTGATAGGACTAATGAAGGGTTAATTGGGTTCAAAAGTAGGGTTAACACTTGAAAAAAACCTGTAGTTTACTATTTAATAGACTGAGTTCCATAGCTGTAGACTAGCAGGACCATTCTGTTTAGATAGCTCATGGCAACTCTTACGTGCTCCGGTAAGTATTGTATGGAAACACATACTCCTCTGCTTTTTTAGGATTTTTCTGTGCCTAAAACTACTGCAGCAACCTAAATAAATCCACATGTCTTTGTTTTCTGAAATGTTGTATTTTAGAGCAGGAACACTCAAACAATGGGCTTGCTCCAGATTTTTATTGTGTACTTTACCTGGACTTTAAAGTTGCTAAGTATGTGTTGTTACCTGCATTTGTGGGGATGATCTTGAATTGTTCTCTTTCAGTGTCACAGTACAGTATTACCTCCAAGGCAGCACATAATCCGTGGCTATCACAGAAAAATGAGCTGGCACACTACTGCTGCTGAAAAGACCTCAGTAAAATTTTAAAGGATAGCTTGACAAAGTTGACTGGAAGACCTCAGTTAAAAAGGAAAGGGAATTCTTCTGATCTGGTGTTGAAGGAACGGCAAACAAAGATATGGAAAATATGGTTAAAGTGCTAGAAATGGTAGTTTAGAGGAAGTCTGGGATGTACTTGTAAAGAAAATTTATCGTCCCCTAATCCCTCTTATGTTTGTTTGTTTGTTTTTTACAATCTGGACTATGATTCTGGACTACAGTAGTTGGAGGAGTGTGAATGAATTGCTGCAGTTTGGTAGTTCTAATCCCAAGATAGAAGAGTAATCATTTGACTTATATCAGGACACTTGAGATGATAGCTTGGCCTCAGTGAGCTCAATGAAAACTTTACCACTGACTTCATCATGACTTTATTAACTCCTGGAAAGCTGAAGCTGAGTTACCAACCTCTGGAATCCTGTTTCAGGCACTCCAAAGATATTCTAGCAGCTTCAGAAAAAGAAGTGAATGAGGATTGGCATTTCTAATATACAAGTGTATGTATGCGCATTTATGTACTTAAAACTGCTATAATGAATGTACAGAAAGAGGAAGGAAAAAACACGTATAACTATTTTACATTGTAACATTAAATAAGGCAAAATTCTGTTCTCAAGTAGTGGCCAAGGGCTTGCTTTAATGTCAGAAAAAAATACTCTTTCAAATGTCTAACTGCCTGAAGTGTGACGTGCTACACAGAAAGCCTGGTTCTACTGCTTATTAAGCTATAACTAGTCAAATGAGGTCAGAATGTCACTTTCTGTTACATGCAATATCAAAAGCTTAATGAGGAATGTCAAAGTATAGGATTATCTCTGCAATTCAAATACCTACAACTTGGGGTTAAAGCTTAGCTTTGCTTTATGTGAACTGCCAAGTCACAGACAAGAATGCCAAGGATGCATTGGCCACAACAGGTAATACTAATAGAGCGTGCCAGCTGAGATGTGGTTTCCTCTCATTTTCTCTGCTTTTGTCTTAAATTTTGCTGTAGAAACTGCAACAGTAACTTTAATTGGGGGAGTTGCTGAATAATCCAAACCGTAGTCCAAGTCCTATCTTGCCAATATTGAAATATATTAATAGATTCAGTTATTGTTCAAATCTCTATGTGGATGAAAGGTAATATGTGTGTGCTGCTCCAGTGGAATACAACAGCCAAAAATGCCCATTACTGTCCCTGTAAGTAGCAATACTGGGGTGGAAGTGTATCCCATGCCCTCTGCCAAGTATGAATGAGGGTCATTGGTTATAAAAACTGCAGTTTAAAACTAGTGATTTTGAGTTGTGTAAGGAAAAATTAAAGCATTGGACCTGAGATGCTTTAAAAAAAACACATCTCAAATTATAACAGTTTGGTACATACTTGCTTTGAGGTATACTTCTAAGTTGTGTCTTAGGATTGTATGCATGTTTATTTACAAAATATTTAAGTGCAGGAAATACGGCTGCATTCAGTACTTTGAGATGTGGTTTTGGTATACACAGGTCTTTGTGCTGTGATGTGGGAAACGATGTGCTTGGCATAAGAAGGGGGAAGGAATGAATTGAATAGGGAGCCGTACGTACCCGATGAATATTAACAAGCTGACACTATTGCATATCACTTTGGGAGCTTGAAATGGTCTATGTAGGTTATGTAGAGGTAAATACACTATTGGGAAACGTGGGAAATCTTAACTAGGAGATTAACAACTATATTAATTAGGCAGATGCCCTTTTTTGAATTAGCACTTTGGTAAAAAATATCATAGTTCAGATGTATTCTTCTGACACTTAGTCAAACAGATGAGCTTTACAGCTCTGTACTCCACAATGTTTTTCAGTATATTTTGTGAATAATAATGCAGTTTTGGTGAAGAGGTATTATTACCACAGATCATATAATTGAGTGAGAAGCTATGGGGATACTGCTGAATTAGGCATAAAGCATTTTGATCTGAATTTCTGTTCCAAACTACTAAACTTAATGACTGTCATTACTACCTTTAAGCTACGTCTCCAGAGCGTTGACATTGATAGTGTTAATTATTTACTCCAACAAATGTTTAAAATATAAAGCAACTATAGGGAGTAATTCTGCTGTTTCTTGAAGACAATCTTTTCCTTACAGCACACTACTAAATTTCTTTATGAAAAGAAAGAGTTTTTCTTAAATGCTGTTACAGTTTCTCAGGTACTCTCAGACAGTAGGTTATAAGGTGCATTGAAGAGATTATTTGAAGCTCTTTTCTGTTTTGCCATGGTACTTTTCCAAAAGGTCTGAAATGAGTTGTATGTATATGATCAAACGGGCCTGAAATCTCAACCCTGGATTGGTATGAAATAGATGTCCCACTCATATACCTTTTTCCCAGTTTTTCAGAAGGTAGGGAATATGAGAGATGATATGGCGCTAACCTTTACTCTGTCATAACTTTAAGATTATGCCATCATATTAGTGTAATTTCTCAGGTTTGAAAAAGAGCACTACTAGAGGACACCTGGTGAAGAGGGAAGCTGCACCTGTTAGGAATTAATGATATTAAAATACATCATGGGTTGCTCTGAAAATAACTAGCTTTACTCCTTAGGACACATTTGTCTCATTAGCAGAACAGGTTTCCATAGGAGTGCTTGGCACTTCATATGATCTGCATGTGACTTCTGAACAGCTGGCAAATCGAGGTGATCAAATTACCCAAGACCTCACTTATAGAAAAAGAGTAAGTTCCTTTGGAAGGATGGAAAGAAGCTTCAGAACTGGAGGAGCAGGATGGCTATGCTGAGGCCTTTGCCTGGGCTCTCTATATAAATGCTATGGATGCCTAAAAGGTTGAATTTTCCTTCTGTCTTACCTTTCTAGCATGAGGGCAGACATCCAGAAATAGTAGAGTGGATAGCCTGTATTGTTAGAGGGTAGCAGGCATGCCTTCAGATGAATGGCCTTGCCTGCTCGGAGCTCACTGACAGTGTTGGTACAAAATGAACATCATTACATTGGTTTTGTACAGAACATGGCTCTATGGAAAGTAGTCAGGACTGCAGTGTCAGGAGATAACCTCATTTTTGGAAGGGCAGGTTCTCCTGCATCCAATTGCTGTCACTTGTGTTGCCTGAATGAGCTGGACTCAGTTTGGTAGAAGTTCGGTCCGACCACTTACTTGCTCAACTGTTCCTGACCCCTTCTGCTGTCTTACCAGAAGGGCTCCACATGTACTTGTTCCTGTCATGTTAGTGTTAGCAGAGACCCATCAAAACTACTGGTTTCGCAGTTTATAAGTCTGAATGAAATACTTTCAAAGATACACTGAACTGAAGGAGCATCATTTGTTTTGATTATATGTCTGGATTCCTTAACTGTGAGAACTAGGACTTTGTTTTGAATTAGCTTTAAATTTGAGAAGACTAACACAGGATTTCAGGAGCAGAGGATTTAGGCCTGTAAATGTTGTACTTCCTTTAATCCAACCCTGACAGGTGAATTTAGTATCTCTTGCATTTTCTAGACTGCTGCTGTACCTGAAGTATGGCCTCTTCTAGCCAACAAGGCATGTTACCTGTACTTGGGATGGCTTTAGAATTCCTGATGTCACCACTGTGACAGTACCGAAGTGAGGTTTTAACAAGGTGACTACAGATGTATGCATTTTGGAGATGAGCTCAAGGTTGTTTTCGCTTAAAAACATGTCTGCTAGCCTTATTAAATAGTAGAGTCTATTTGCTGTGTTTGGTGTGTTTGTACAGATCTAGAGTAATAAGGACCAAATCTTTCATGGCCGCTTGGCAATACTAGCCGCCAAATACTAACTGAAGTGTAATGTCATCACTTGGTTTTCATCAGTGATTTGCTAAATAATGAGACTTTCTGTAAGGCTATGGCTAAAGAGCAGAAAAGAATTCTAGAAATATTTATTACATTATTTATAATAGTATTTCCATCAGTAGAAACAAACAGTATAATCTATTGATCCATCTATACCCCAAAATATGAGGAAATGAAATATCCTGAATCCCATCTAAAAGTCAAACTCAGTTTGCAAGTGGGAATGAAATGTGTACTTTTTCCTGCTGTTCTTCAGAGGACTTTTTTTTCCTTGGGCATCATGCCGCATGTACAGTTTGTTAGGAGTACTGAAATTATGTGCTAGTTCAATGAGTCCGCTTAGCACATAGAGCTGAAACTTAATTTTGTTACTGTATATAAGTATTTGTGAAGACATCGGCCATTCACAACTAGTCTTAACACCAAGTTAACATAAATTTAATGGCTGGACACATGCACATCACAAAACATCTGAGTGAATCCTTGCCAATGGAATGTAGAAACAGAGGTAGTAAAGTCAAAAAATAAAGACAGCTAAGTACTACTAGGATATGGATTCTCAATCAGGAATAATTGAGCATTTATCGGAAGCATTGATGTTTCTCCCTTTCTTTCCCTTGTGCCCCTTTATTTTAGAAGAATCAGCAAGACATTAACAATTCTTAGCAACTCTTCAAAATATTGCAGGAATCAAGTGTAAGGCACAGTATGATATATTAGGGTCATAACACTTATAGGAAGTCAGTGAAAGAAGAACAACAAACTTTGAACATTAAGAATTGTGTCTTATGCATCTCTTTCACTCTACCAAAAAAAATTATGCTTATTCTTTGTTACTTACCTGTCCTTTTGTTTTAGGCCAACACATATGAAAAGTATTGGGGATTTTATCAGAAATTTGGAGGCCAAAGCTTCCCCAAAGAACACGTAAAAAAAGCTATTGCTGAAATTGAAGAGATGTGCAATATTTTGAAAAGAGAAGGTGTAATTGTCAAGAGGCCTGATCCAATTGACTGGTCCGTGAAGTATAAAACACCTGATTTTGAGTCTACAGGTAAATGTTCTTCCATTGTTGAAGACCACCTTTGTTTAGCTCGTCTTAGACATTTTGGATGTCTAATCTACCTTCTTGCTTGGAGCAGGATTATTACCAGTGTTAGATGAAGTCAGTCATAGCTTTGTGTAGCTGTGACTTGGAAAATTTCCAGATATGGAGATTCTGCCACCTGATTTGCTGATCTATTCCAGTGCTGCATGGATTTCCTAATGAAAACTGTTTTCCTAATACCTAACCTGAACTTTTTTGAGCTAAAAAATGTCACTTTGAAAACTTACTGAAGAATATAAGTACCTCAAATTATGTGCCGGTTTCCTGACTTTGCTAAAGATGGTTTTTGCCATTCTTATAGATAGAGGTAATGGTAAAAATGAGGATGAAAAGTGAATAAACTGAAGAAGCTGAGAAAAGCATATTTGTCTGATAGTTAATGGCCTTTTTCCTCTCAGGTATGTATGCTGCCATGCCAAGAGACATCCTGTTGGTGGTGGGAAATGAAATTATTGAAGCGCCTATGGCTTGGCGTGCTCGATTTTTTGAGTACAGAGCATACAGGCGAATAATCAAAGATTATTTCAATTGTGGTGCTAAGTGGACAACTGCCCCCAAACCCACAATGGCAGATGAACTCTATGATCAGGTATTGTTCTCATTTTGCTTCAGAACTTCAGTTCTGGTTATACAGAATTTTGTTGATAGTTTCAACATGATATCTAGGTTTCAAAAAATCAGGGGAGGGGGGAGAACAAAACAAATCTGGAAATTTGTGTTTTTTCTAGTGGTACGCAAATATTCTGTAGCCTTTCCAACTGAAACTGACTGTGTGCAGCAATAGAAAAGAGGAAGTTGTGTCTATTAAATTCAAGTCTGCTTTGAATTGTTTTGATTCCTTCCTACTGAAGAGGAAGGAAAGCTGGAAGGACATCACAAAGGTTACTTTATGGAATAAAGATTCCCTTAGAATCTTTCTATGTCTTGAGTGTATCAGGAAAGTGCAAAAGAATATATATTTTGCCACAGAAGAAGCCTCATAATCCTTGTTTTGCATGATGATTAGTATTTTGAACGTTACATTGAAGAAGTAGTGGAGGATCTAAACTGTGAGTATTTACCTTCCAAATATTTAAGTGAATTATTATTTTTTTTAATCATTTTGACTCAATTTTCGTAGCTTCTTGTAGGCCTCTAAATGCATTAGGACCTTGGTAGAGCATCTACAATAAGCGCAGTAAAACTGGTGGTGGAATGATAATAACTTTCCGGGAACAGTGACGTCTTATCAATAATGCAAAGAAGGCTTTGTTAAACAAAATTACCTTAGAGTAATCTGTCAGAAAACTTGCTGAGCCTGTTCTAAAGCATAAAAACTACTTATCCAGTAGTTCTTGTTCGTGCTGGTTTTTACACCTCAGTTGTTCTTGCATTGTTTCATTCTAAAATATATTTTAAATGATCCTGAAGATCTACCTTCTAGTTTGAAGTACTGCTCCATTCTAAAATGTGGAAAAAGTAGGGAGTCCACCTTTGTTAGGAAGTAGCTTGTATTCCAGTATTTCTGTTACTGTGGTTTGTTGGACTGATAGTTATAAGTCTGATGGTAATGAATACTTTTCATCCAGGAGTCCAAATATTATAGAGACAGTGGCTCTGAAGAGCAATTAACTTCCTGATATAAGTATTGTCTCTTATCTCATCACCTATTTTTAAATGTACTTAAAACCTTTCACTTAAACTTCCCCATTTATGCTTTCTTTTCTTAATCTAGTGCAAGTAAACCAAGCCATCTCTGCGGAGCATAGTAGCTAGCAGTATAAACATATTTTCTTAAGTTCAAAATACTCTTCAGTAGCAAACAGTTTAAAAACTCTCCTTTACCATCTCCTTTTTCTGTAACTAGGATTATCCAATCCGCTCTGTTGAAGACAGGCATAAGCTGGCTGCTCAGGGAAAATTTGTAACTACAGAATTTGAGCCATGCTTTGATGCTGCTGACTTCATTAGAGCTGGAAGAGATATCTTTGTACAAAGGAGCCAGGTAAACAAAGGTTTCTTCCAACAGTTTTGGTATCGTTCTTAATGATTGATACTTGTATTTATGTCTTCTTAAATTCCTGAACAGCATTAAAATAAGGGTGTTGACAAAAGAAGTTGCTATTTATAGAATGTCTGATATGCTGTATGAGACTGTCTTACAGCTAAGGGGTTAGCTAAAGGCACAAGCTTCTATTATTTTGGCTTTAAGTATTTATTTGAATAAAACCTTAGGCAAACTAAGCTTAGATGCAGTTTATATTCTAGCCTACTGAAACTTACTGTGTCCTGTTTTCAGGTTACAAATTACATGGGCATTGAATGGATGAGGCGACATCTGGCACCAGACTACAGAGTGCATATAATATCCTTTAAGGATCCTAACCCTATGCACATTGATGCTACTTTTAATATCATTGGACCTGGTCTTGTGCTTTCTAACCCAGACCGTCCCTGCCATCAGGTAAGAGTGTAGCAGAAGTGAAAGTGGTTTTTGTTTTAAAAATGACTCAGCTCGATTAGGTCCCTGCTGGATAATTGCTAATCCACAAGTTTATTTCGTATATACACTTGAATAATACTAAATTATTGAATTTAAATAGCATTCAGAAAGTTGTTCAGGAACTCAGATGTATTTGCAGCTTGACTCTAGAACTTTCTCATCGGTGCAATGACCACTGTTCTCCCGCAGTTTTCTGTGATTGCTCTTTATGCTTACTTATTGTGAGGCTAGAGCGATGCGTTGTGTATTTCTTCCTATGTACATAGTTTACATATGATGGAAGCAGTCTCTTTTTGTAACAGTGTAGTATCAAAGCAAGTACACAGGATATACTACTTGTCTGAACGCTTCCACTACTTAAATATATTAATTTTATCCAAGGAGAAATTGAGGGTTTTCTGCTGCTCAGATGAGTAATCACCCTTTTTAATTCCTATTTTGGAAGCCTTTCCTTTGGTATTTTTAACTGTATCAATGACAGGAGGCTGGTAATTGCTCAGGCATTCAGCTTGTAACTGAGCGGGAAATACTTTTTGCAGGGTAGGAAAGAGGGGAGACAGTATGGCTCAGTATGTAAAACCTGCTACTTCACTCTGAGAAAAAGCTGATATTGCTAAACAATGCAATCAGATCAGAAAGCATTCCAGAGAGTGTGAGCTCATGTTACAGACATGTTACCTGTACTGTCAAGTGCTTGAAGATTTTTGGAGGATCCCCTGATTTCAGAAGCTGTACAACCACATGGGAATAGCAGAGCCGAGACTCACTCAGTGGGCTAGAGCTGTGTGCAGCAGAGATTACGGAACCATGTGTACAGCATAGCTCTTAGAGGCAGTATTAGTCTCTTCTCAGCAAGTGGCTTCAATGCAAGTGATTCCATTGAATTACTGCTTCTTGTAATATCCATTATGAGAATATAATTTTTAAAACGATCAGTGTTTTCCTCCCCTCTTCCCTTCCCCCATTTTTCATAATCTTACTTGCAAGAGGAGGCTCTTGGTCTCCTTGTGTTAAATCCATGTGCTGGGACTCTTTTAATGGAAAGCTGCTGTCTGCGTAGATAGAAAAGATACATGCAGCTTTCTCGTAAAAACTGATTTGGCAGTTCTGGATGGCTGGGAAATGGGGGCAGAGGTGCGGGTGAAAGAGAGCCGTTCTCTAAAATCCCGGCAGGTCGGCTAGTTAGTGAGTTTTCAGAATGGGAGCTCCCCCTCCTGGTAACACTTGAATAAAGAGCTCTTTCAAGTATGCAGACAACAAAGTTGAAAATGATCCTCCTCTTATTTTTAACTTAGCTGTGTAGTTTGGAGACATAAATAATTCCCTAGGATGCCTTTATTTTTTTCTCTTTGTTAAATGAACTGCATATTAAGCTTCTTATTAAGCATGCTGCAAACATAATTTTATGTGATGTTCTTGGTAGGTGTGGTTCTACAAATGGTGCTTTAATTGATATCAATGGCTTTTACAGTCATATGGGGAAGAAAAAATACAAATAATAAAGAATTAGGTACTTCTGTGCTGTTATTAATGTCTTTACTTCACAGGCTCCACGTTGCATGTGTTACCTTTTGTCTTTAACATATCTTAGTATACCTAGCATATATAAAAACAGTAGAAACAAATGCTAGTGGTATGCAAAGCTTGAAAAGGCTTTCAAAAATGCTTGTATGAAAACTGGATTTGTAGATGGAACTTGAATGGGGGCAAGAGTAGTAAACAGAGGGAAGGGTATGTCATGTATGCCTGGGAAAATGTGGCATAGGTTGGTCGATGTAATGTGATACTTTAAGAATCTTGTTTAGAATCTAACTTGCTCTTTCAGATTGAGCTCTTCAAGAAAGCAGGCTGGACTGTGATTCGCCCCCCGGTGCCACTCATCCCGGATGGTATATTCACTATTTCATTTCTAAGAATTTTAAGAGTATTAATATACAGTGACGTTGGTACAGTAGAAGGTTCATTCTCGTGTGTTTAGATCACCCACTGTGGATGTCTTCCAAATGGCTCTCCATGAATGTCCTAATGCTGGATGAGAAACGTGTGATGGTGGATGCCAATGAGACATCAATTCAGAAGATGTTTGAAAATCTGGGTATGTCCTCATGTATTTCAGCATATACTTAAAACGAAATGATCGTGATACCAGCTATGCGCATCAGGATGAATGAAGGTTTTGCTTAAAGTAGTCAAAGCAGCCAGCATTGGAAAAGTTACTCAAAACAATTGGATTAGCAAATAAGAATCATTCAGTGATTTCTCTCCTGAATACTTGAGTCATATGAATACAGATACAGGCTTCTTATATCTTGTGCTCCCTACAGCTTGCAGCAAATAAAGGTATGAGTAGCAATTAAAGTTACTGCTAGCATGTTTTTGAATGAGCTTTTTAAATACATAACTGTCTGTTCAGTTTGGAGGTTAAAGTCAGTCTTGGAGAGGTTCAGTGTGCATATTGCTGAGTGATGTAAAGCTGGCTATCACTCATTGCCAAAATGCTTCTAGATTTGTCTAGTTTTAAACTCATTGTACTTTAAACTGTCGTATTAAGACCACATAACCAGGCACTTCAGCTCATTTGTGGAAAATCTCAGTCCTGTGAGATGTAACCTCATGACAGGGTAGAATTCCTTTAGGTATGCAGTGGCAGGAGAACTGTAATTGAACATAAAACCCAAAAGTCTTATGGACATCTCACTGCAAAGACAAATAATATAGACTTAAATATCTGAACTCATGCAGTTAATCCAACTGCTTCCATCATGCTTGGAGGGAAAGACGTAGGTACATCTATTTATGGCTCATAGTTGGTTAGTAGGATGGTGGCCAGATTGCTTGGTGCTACAGCCGGCTGACTGTTGCTGCAGGGTAAGTACATGGTGATGCAAAAGCTGACAGGGTAGGAAGAAGACTGGTGGGTAAATGAGAAGTCAAGAGAAGTGAGAGATCATGGGTTGTAGAATAAAAGATAATACTGCCCAGTAGCAGAAGACTCCTTTAAAGGGAGAAGGATGATGGGAAGGAGACAATGATCCAAAGGTGGAAGATAGCAACTCTGAACCTAGAAGAAGGGTTAGTGCCATGGATGTGAGTGTGCTTATTGAAGGTTCCCTCAAATCTGAGATGATTGCAGATGAGAACCATGCAATCTAATGCCTTAATCTGATTGTAAAGACTGGCTATACAGCCTTGAGTGAATCACTTAGCTTTTCAATCTTAGGTTGTTTTAATTCTCTGCATGACCAAGGAGCTGAGGATTTATAAAAGCTTGAAAGTACTTAAAAAATGAGGCTATTAATGCTAATCATGACATACCTTTCACACTTGAACTTTGCAGTCTGTGTGAGTTCTAAATAAACTCCTGTAGTCAGTAAGTTCCTAGGACTGAGATGGGTCTACTGGGAACAGAACTATTGCTGACCTAGATGATGGATTCTACTGAGCTGCTCCTGAGAGTACCAAGAAGCAAAAAGGCAAACTTCATAACAGAAAAGTCTTCTGATCCTAATCCATATGTCAGGACTTTGTATAAACTGAGCCACAGCTGAAACATCAGAGCTGAAAAGAAGTGGGAGGAAGCTTAACTTAGGTAGTAAGTATAACAGCTTCTTTCCCCTTTCAGAGAAAGAGGGACTCAGAGCTCTGTACTTTGAAAGCTTCTTCTTTTGAAAGACACTTGAAAGAGCACATTCAGTGTCTTAACCGTAAATCCTCACACAGGTTTACATAAATGCCCTGGTCATATATTGTAGCAGAATTTTCTAATTCTTCATATACCACAAAAGTTGAATTTTTCTCTTTATTACTGGCACATCATAATACATCAAACACCAGTTGTGCTCCAGGCACTGTATATTCCTGAGGGTATCACTGGAATATACAAGTCAACTGTATTCCTAGCTTGTTCTCTGCCTACAATTGGGAAAATAAATTCTTAACAAATGAGTAGGAAATACCTTCTGTACTTGCATCTAGCCATATGATCTGATAAAGCATTATCTAATGTTCTGATCAAAGCTTACCACATGAATTTGAGATCTTGATTTTAAAGTATGCAATCTATGTTTCTTGCAGGCATTTCGACAATTAAAGTGAATATTCGCCATGCCAATTCATTGGGAGGTGGTTTCCATTGCTGGACATGTGATATCCGCCGCCGTGGTACCCTGCAATCTTATTTTGACTAATTATGGGCCAGATAGGTGGCAATAGTTCAGCTTCTAAAATAAGCATAAGAAATGAACAAATTAATTTCACTTCTGTTAAAACAACGGTATGAGCTCTAGTGCTTGATCAGTGATGTCCTTACAGTGGTCTGGTAAATGATTTATTCTTACATACTCTTCATTTTCATCAGTATAATTGAAACTACTTCCATCAGCAATACAGGTTTTCTGGCTGGCTTTTTGAAATACATCCTTCATCTATGAAGCCTTTTCACATTGGCTTTGAATGTAAAAACTTGACAAGATAGCTAAAAGGTCTTGCTAGAATAGCTTGGCTGCTAATATTGGACATCTACCTCTGTCTGGTTACTCTATCAAATAGGCAGCTTGATATGTTAAACTTGAGCAAACTTTTCTTATTCCTTTTAATCAGTCTATTGTTCTAATATATTTTTGTTTAATGAGGTTAAAATAGACGCAACTGTACAGATCTCTTATGGAACCAAGTAATTTTATGTTTTCCATGTCGAGCCATACAGATATTTACAGAGAACTTCCAGTATGATTTAACCTTTAAGACATGTTCACTTACTTGCCATGTCTTCCTACATTATTCTTCTGATGTATGGCATGCATCTGAATCCTTTTTTTATATTGCTTTTTGTATTGCTGAAATTGGTTTTTATTTAACTTTTAAGTGTACAACTGCCAGCTAATATTCTGCTTGTGCAGGTTTCACTCTGAATTGTTTACATAACTTAAAAGAAAAAAGCACAAAACCAAAAAAAACCCCTAACCACCAACAACCCCCCTCTAACCTCTGACCTCTTACAACCTCTTCTTCCTCCAGCTGTAGCAGATACAGAAAGATGTATCAAACATGCCAGATGCTGTGAAGGAATTTGAGTATTGATTACTGAATATGTACTTTTTATGCTAATAAAGTGGGTTTTTTGCATGGAATTCCTGGATGGGTACATATTTGTGGAATACAGTTGGAAATACAAAATATACATGGATTTTTTTTCTGTGAAATGCATAACATCCTAGGCACTTGTATAATGCAGAAAATCCTTGTAGTGTATTGTTCATTTCTGCTTCTGTTTTCACAGAAGTATGACTTGGGGGGGAAAGTAACACTAATAGATGTTCCTTACCAGAGTATGAGGAATCTATTAAGTCAGACAATGCAGTACACCTTGACAAAAGATGTCAGGCATAACATGCTCACATATAAACCATATTTTACCCAGAGTTGGGAAGGGCTAAAGAGGGTTATATGTCAACAATCTAGAATACTTTAAGATACGCCGGACTGGAAGAGCGACAGCTGCCAGCACTTGACCACGTATAGGTGGTCCTCCTTTTCCCTTTAAAATCCAGGCTTTATAGACAATGGAAATTCATCTGACTCTTCCTGTAACCAAGCTTTACTTTCCAATATTGACAGTGGAGCTGGACAGCTGTGTAGATGAGCATGCACAGCAGGTCATCCTTTCCGTTGTTCTGCATCTGCACGCTGTAATGCTGAAATGATGTCTGTATGTTTGTGCTTGACATAAGGTATCACAAGGTACAGTTGAAAGCATTAAACACTCTGGCCAAATGTGGATTAGTAGCAGACACATGCACTCCCTGATACCTCCAGGATTAAGGAAACTGTATTTTCATATCGTCTTATGCATGACCCCTACTTGACAGGGCAGTGGGGCTTTTTATGAACATTACAAATTCTCTGACTTCATCTCAGTGTACTCTTCTGAAGCAATTGTGGTATAAGACCATCGCAATTTCCTTTTTACCCCCTACATAGACGTGATTGACCCCCAATGATGCAAGTGCTGCATGTGATGTGACCTTAATGTCCCTTTCTCTGGAAAACACGCTGCTGTCTGCTCTGATGTGATCAGTCATTTGTTTCTTGTTCTTCAGAGCAATAGGAGAGGAAGGAGTGGTGGGGACGTCTGCCTGTTTATTCTGATAATGAAGGTGGTGTTGCTTCAAAAATACCATAGACTGGAGATTTTGACATCACAGGGAAACACTCAAGACACATTTAGCGTCAGCATTAGACTAGTAGCATAAGTTTAGTTCCCAACAAATGCCTGAACTCTAAAGTTTTTCAGTTACCGTATTCATACGCTATTCTGATTTGTAGTGTTGAATTTCAAGGCATGGGTATCAAATCATTAGTGTGACTGAAAAATTATAAAGAACCCTGGGTAGTTATATCCATCAGGGAGAAATGCAAAAAGCAAACGGCAGAAAATCCAACAAGGACTGTAATTCATCCTTTGTGTTAAATTCATTTTTTTCAGTTTGAGGAGAAAAATACTAGAATCTTTTTTTACCCTTTTCTGTTCTGCATGGATTCTCACCTCTGTGATTCTCAGGCTTTGTTGCTTGTGGGCTGTTTCTTTTTAGGCATGTGATGCACTTCCATGGAACTTTTAAATCTACTTTTATGTACTTTTTGAATCTACTCAACACTTAGGTGTTTTCCTAGGGTTTTAAAGAAAGTGTAGGAATTATTACTTTGATGATAAATCCACAAGCTGTAATGCTGGCACAAAGCTGTCTTTACAGCAGGCCTGTCTCTGATTTTTTTCATCAGTTCATTTTAGGAAGCTGAAATTACCAACCCAACCAAACCAAAGTAGTGACTAGGAAGCTTAGGTTTCTAGTTTAACAGGAAAGCAATGTTTTTACTATGCTTTCCTATTCAGACCATGAAAAAAAAATATTTCAAGGTTTCTAATGTCATAGTTTAGCTTTAGCCTTCATATTCGTAATACTCATTTGAAAAGCAGCTTCAAGAATTAATATCGCTTTTCTTTCATAACCAGGAATTTTGTTGTTTTACTTAGGTGCAGTTAAGACAGGTTAACTGGAAGTGCTCCCTTTCTTTTCCAATCATAAAAGAAATTCCATTAGAAAAAGATGTTACCCAGCACCAAATTTAGGTGACAAAACTCTGACTTTAAACATTTCAGCCTTTTCCCAGCTTTTTTGCTTATCCCTCTTTTTTTATCTTTGACTGTGCACACAGTACCAAGTCTTTCAACCCGGAAACCACTAGTATGTTTCTGAAGTTGTTTTTTGTTCTGCCAGTAATAAAGTTCTTTTGCCTAATCCATGGAAGTTTGGGAATAGGCTTGTCTCTTAAGTAATCTTTCTTTCAACAAGTCACCTTTCTTTCTTTCAAGGCAGGGGAGTTGTTCATAGAAGCAGAAGCTTTCTGTTCACTTTCAGTAGTAGTTCAGAATACAGATTGGAGAGACACACTAGCAGAAATGCAATTACATAAGGAGGTGTTACTACCGTCATTTTGGGACAGAGGATCTGGTGGTGTGAATATTTTTGAGACCTTCTCAGACCTGACTCCTTCACTGACCTTAAATTGGTGAACCAAACAGTTTCCACGTAAGCTGAAAGGGAACCACGCTACTCCATGAGTATAGTGATGGTTAAACAATAAATGCCTGGAAACTGCTCCAGCCTAAAAAAGTGCTGAAGGCTATTTGGGAACCTTGTGGGATTCTGTGTAAGTCCAGCAGCACGAGAACAGGGAGGATGAAGTTTGTACCTCTTCTGGAACTCAAATATTTTCCCACCAGTGTAGAGAGTATGAGAATTTATTCACGGGTATGTTCACAAATGTCTCTGGGGTGGATATGCATGTCCGCATTACCAAATGTAAAATTACCTTGTCTCACAGTTTCTTCTGTCCCTATCAGTGTTACTTAGAGATACGATTCTGCCGCTATAGGAGAGGATTTATGAAGTGGACAATGCAATGATAAAAAAAGTTCAAAGGTAAATTTTAAAGCTCTAGCGGGCTTGCTTTATAATGGAAGGGCTTGAAAAGTGCTGATGAGAAGCAACATTTTCCCCAGTAACCCATTTAAGAGGGAGTGATACAGAGACAGCAAAACCCTTAGAGGAATGATGAAGGGAACATGATATATAATATTGTTATGGTGTATGCCACCCCGTAATACATATAATCTTCTGAGTTATTTTTATTCTTTCAGAGAGGGAGGTCAGGCCATGTCACAATTGGTTTTGGTTAGACAAGACCCTGGAAATAGGAATCTACAGTGAGAAACAGAAGGGCTTGGTTTCTGCTTTGATATCTAATTATAAGCAATTTTTGAGGCCAAATTACATGTGGGCAACAGGATACTATTGGCTGGAGAAAGCAGGCACGATGGCATTTGACCACCTCTGTTCCAGGCTGCAATTTATATGTAAATAAAGCAAATTAAATGTGGCCTGGACTTGATTTCTCCATAATTTGTTTTTCACTGGCTGAGAAGGCCTTAAATGCTTGCTATTTCATGGCAGAAGGTCAGCTGCAGCTTTCAAAACAGGCAGTACCATCAAAAGAAGCAGCAGAATCACAGACCTGACTGGGAGGCCTAAACCACTGCGTCAATTAGAGCCATAAGGAAAGGTGGCAGATCATTCCCTAATCTACAGAAAGTTTTTCAGGGTGGGCTCAGCTCAGCTGCAGGGAATTAGCTAACGACTCCCTCGGCAGGGGCCCCAGGAGCTAGGATTTTCCTCCCATTTTGCTCCTGAAACTCAGCTGTAGTACATTCACTGGTTACGGGAAGGCATGTGTATTTGCATGGATGCCTGTAATAAAGATTCTTCATGTCAGTATTTTAGATAAGATACAATTCTTAACGTACCAGCACCAAACCAGAGAGCATGTGGAAAGAAGGTAAAGTCTTTGAGGTGGGGATGCCTCCTGCTGTGTATCTGTAGTTCATACTTGGGAATGCTAAGTGCCGATATGGTACAAAGTAGGGGAAGAAGGGTTTTTTTCCTTTCTCTAGTTAGTGGGCAGAAGGGAAAGAATTCTATTTTCCAGTCAGTTGCTTTGGGCTGTGTCTGTGCCAGCAGAATATGTTTGTTTCTTGTTTTAGCATCTCCTGAATGTTTATGTTGTCTCACTTAAAATATTATCTTTTGGCTCCGTTTTTGGGCATCCGTAAGATTAATAACCCAGACTGCAAAGCTTGGTGGACAGTTCTTCAACTGTAATGTTAATGCTTAAGAAGGATAGGCTGATGTCTACGTGTCTCCATATAAAATTGGTCTTGGTTTTAGATCAAAAATTAAGCCCCCTGTGGAAAAGAATTTTTTCTCTGGGTTTATGCAGTGCTGGTGGAAGTTATGTTGTTGGATCTACAGACATTTCTACTAGTCAAAGATGTTGCTAGAGTTGAATTTCCTGTTCCAGCCTCCCAGACTGGCTGAGGCTCTTTATTACTGCTAGGGAGAGAACCCAGAGTGTTTAGCTGTGCTGAAACTGTCAGGATGCCCCTCAGCCTCTGGCATTTGTCACTTCCCAAGAAGGTCTGCTTCTGCTTGAGCATTCTTGGAGCTTAATTAAGCAGGCAGGAAATAGCTTTATGATAATGAATGATGTCCCAACTTAGTGGTTCATTCATTAGTTTATAGCAAGTTGTCACAATTTATGAGTTAATGAAGTCAGATGTATGAATGAGAAACAGAACCTTCCAGTTTCTTACTGCTGTGTTATTTTCATAAGTTTGGTAGTGTGATGAATTGAGCAGCCCAACAAAAAAATAGACTAGCAAATCCAATGTATGCTCTGTAACAGCTTACGTCATCGCATGCATAAGTCTATGGGATCTGACAAGATACATCCCAGAGTCCTGAGGGAATTGGCTGATGTAGTTGCCAAGCCACCCTCTGTGATATTTGAAAAGTCATGGCAGTCAGGTGAAGTCCCCAGTGAATGGAAAAAGGGAAACCATTTATAAAAAGGGTAGAAAGGAGGATCCTGGGAACTACCGCCCTGTCAGCCTCACCTCTGTGCCTGGGAAGATCAGGGAGAAGATCTTCCTAGCAGCTACTGTAAGGCACACAGGACAGGGAGCTGATTCAAGACAGCCAGCATAGCTTCACCAAGGGCAAGTCCTGCCTGACTGTCCCAGACCATGACACTGATGAACCTAGTGGCCTTCTATGGTGGAGTGACTACATCAGTGACAAAGAACTACAAATGTCATCTGTCTGGACTTCTGTAAAGTCTTTGACACGGTCCCCTACAACATCCTTCTCTCTAAACTGGAGAGGTATAGATATGATGGGTGGACTGTTGGGTGGATGAGGAATTGGCTGGATGGTCACATCCAGAGGGTAGCGGTCAATGGCTCAATATCCAGCTGCAGATCGGTAACAAGTGGTGTCCCTTAGGGGTCTGTATTGGGATGGGTGCTGTTCAATGTCTTCGTCAATGACACAGACAGCAGGACTGAGTGCAGCCTCATCAAGTTTGTGGACAACACCAAGCTGAGTGTTGTGGTTGACATGCCTGAGGGTTGGGATGCCATCTAGAGGGACCTAGATAGACATGAAAAGTGGGTCCGTGTGAACCTCATGAAGTTCAACAAGGCGAAGTGCATGGACCTGCAGGGTCTAGTATTGATACAGGTTGGGGGATGAAGGGAATGAAAGCAGCCCTGCCAAGAAGGACTGGTGGGGATACTGGTGGATGAAAAGCTGGACATCAGCTGGCAGTGTGCACTCGCAGCCCAGTAGGTCAACCATATCCTGGGCTGCATCAAAAGAAGCGTGGTTAGCAGGTTGAGGGAGATGATTCTGCCCCTCTACTCTGCTCTGCTGAGACCCCACTGGGGGTGCTGCATTCAGTTCTGGAGCCCCCAGCACAGGAAAAACATGGACCTGTTGGAGTGGGTCCAGAGTAAGCCACAAAAATGATTAGATGGGTGGAGCACCTTTCCTATGAGGACAACCCCTGGAGAATAAAAGGCTCCGGGAAGACCTTATTGCAGCCTTTCAGTACTTAAACGGGGCTTCTAAGAAAGATGGGGACAAACTTTTCAGCAGGGCCTGTTGTGATAGGGCAAGGGGTAATGGCTTTAAACTAAGAGAAGGTAGCGTTAGACTAGATATAAGGGAGGATTTTTTTTTTTACTCTGAGGGTGGTGAAACACTTGAACAGGTTGCCCAGAGAGGTGGTAGAGACCCCAGGCCTGGAAACATTCAAGGTCAGCTTGGATGGGTCTCTGAGCAACCTGATCTAGTTGAAGATGTCCCAGTTCATTGCAGGGGGGTTGGACTAGATGACCTTTAAAGGTCCCTTCCAACCCAAACTATTCAATGATCTCCCTGCTTCCTCTGTGTCTTGCAGGACAAGAATGAAGGGGAGGCTATTTGGCTGAGACCCAGACAGGATAATATGAATGAATTCTGGCTGATATGGATAAGCAGGAGGAGCAACTGGCAGAGACTAAGGTATGTGGATCTATCTGTTATCTACGTGGATGATAGTTTAGGGACCTGATAGACTTAACTATGCTTCTGTGGGTTCCCATGTAGAAAAAAGTGTAGAAATACTATGTTGTGTTTTTGTGTTGGCATCTCATTGGTGGTGTTTTCCTGATATGTAGTATAGCTGTCCTACTGCCTTAGAGCAGAACTATGGTAAAGGGTAAAGTAGGAATTCTTTGTTTCTTCTTCTTTTTTTTTTTTTTAAAAAGTTCAAGTGCTTGCCTTCAGGGAGTTTTGGATCTTTACCTCATCTGGGTTGAGGTGTCAGATGCTAAAATGATAAGCCCAGCGTGACTATAACTGTGGCCTTGCCACATTTGAGGCAGATCCTGTGAACTGCATGTGAGGCACTCAGAACTATTAGAGCCAAAAATAAATGGTAGGTCTGTACTTAAAGATAGACAGAAGCACCTTATGTGACTTACATGCACCCACATCTTAGATAACATGGCAGAAACAGTATAATGGACATGATGATCTCTTGCCCTACCCCTGCTACAGCTCTTACCATAAGATCCAGTTGCCTCTGAGCATGGCTGGGCTCGGATGCAGACATTTCACCATTGCCTGGTACTTCTTTCTGCCTGATTTAGTAGCATCTGTGCTTCCCAAACAGAAGGGATAACACATAGCAATGTGAGGGGATGATGGCTGAGTTGTTAACAGCTTTGGATGGGTGTGTCTGTGTGTGGCACTTGAGGCAACATTAATTTCCCCTGGGCTTTCCCTGTAGCTGCAGGGAGTGAGGTGGAGAAAGGGTTGGTTTGGCTGCCCTGCAGCTGCGTGACTTTAGGAGAGCAATACTTGATGTTTTTTTTAGTCATACTGAAGCTTCCTCTTCTACAGTATGGTATCTCACCCACCCTGTTTTACATACTCAGTCTTGCCTCCATCTTTTTATTTTACATTCACCACTGCAGCAGATGAATTTTCAGCTGGTTTATGGACCTGGACTTATGCACCCATTCTGCTGTGACTGGCAGTAGTTGCTTTTGGGGTTGCATCTCTACATTATTTTTTGATTGCTCAGTGGAAAAGAAATGAGACTACTCCCACAGATTTCAAATAATCTCTGCCTTTGCACTGCTCTTTATTTCCATCATTTGGGAAATACTGTGTGGTGTTGTAGGTGCTGTTAGCGCACCACAAGGACCCCAAGTAATTGCAGTTCTTTATTCAAACATTTGTTAGTACTGATGGATTTGTCTTGTTAGTCATCTACGTCTCATTTTGTCCACAAGATGGTGTTGATATTCTGCCCTTATTGTGAGTTGTGTCAATGAAACCTTCACTGAGGCAGGTACCCTAAAAAGAGCTCACCAGTAGATAACTTTTAGCACCACCTGTGTGAGACCCTTGAAGGCCAGGCAAGTGTTTTCAGAGTAAGCCTTATCCTCGTGAAGTAAGGGAGGTGTAGGAAAGGGAAGGCCTCGTTGAAACACCTTCCCAAAACCAGAGGCCTTTAATGAGCTTGAAAACTGATTTGATGGTTTGCACAGAGTAACAGGGACTAATGCTTGCTCATCAGTCCATGCTGGCTTCCACCCACACCAGGACCTGGCCCCTTCAGCCTGTGGCATGTGATGAACACAGGGCTCTTGGCAGCTAGGGCCCAGTAGGCCAGGTTTTGGCCAGCGTGGAGAACTCAGGGACCATCCACCCTAGGACGAGTGAAGTTGCATCCTGACACCAAATGTTGAATTTTATTTAGGAAGTGCTGGTAAATCCCAATGACAGCAGCACTAGAGGGTGCTGCTGTGATGCCAGTAGCTTTCCTCCACTCTACCGTAAGGCATGTTTTGGAACAATTTTTGTTGATTCATCTTATTCCTGTTGATGTGTTGATCAAAGTCAGTGACAACACCTCAAAATGTTTTTCACCTGTGGGTATCATTTCTTTGATCATACATAAAGCGCTATTTCTCAGCATCAAAAAGTGCATACCTGTGTATGTGAAAGCAATTGCTGTGGAGTGCAAGGACACTGTGACACATTTCCTTAAGGGCTGGCTGTGTTGTTTGGGCTTGCATAGGGTGTCAGAAATGGCATTAGGGCTAAATGAGGATTGATCTCTGCCTTTTGAAACCTCCCTCACATAGGCTGAGTGCTACAAAAAATGTATTGACATAGCCATTAATTTTAAAGCTATGACCCAAAAGTCATACATTTATAGTGTTGTTCCCCATTCTTTTAGATCCCTACTTGGGATTCAGTTATGCCTCCCTCTTTACAGGAAACCAAGACCAAATGTTGGTATTTTATTGAGCTGCGATACAGGTGAGATTTCTGTGGGTGATGTGGTTTATCTCAGCAGTTGCTGTTCCCTCAGATTACTGTTCAGAATATTTCTTTCTGTTAATGAAAATATACCGCTTGCTTTTAGAAATATAAAATGTATTTGGAAGAACCAGGAGTTAAGATGAACTGGAAGCTATTCACATTACCCTTAAGATATTCCAAGTCATTAGGACAAAATACAATTTAAGTTTCTACAGATGCAGCAATTGCTTGTGAACTGCATATTATTTCTTCTGCAAATTGAAATCTCATCTTGGTAACACATCAGTGATGTGCTTTTGAAGAGCAAATTTAAATTCAAACACAATTTATCCTCCTTACTCTTTTCTCTATATTACTTCTGGGTCAGCAAGGCACTGAAATAACTGTTAGGTGACCTCCTTGATGTTTATAGGGATGTTGGATGGAGTTTGGCCCTAGCTAGCTCTAATACTGAACTGTGTTCAAGGGAGCTACAGTTCAGTGATCCAGGCTCTGCTACACAGTTCATGTAAAAATTATACTAGAACTGTTAGATGTTTCTGCAGTTGACTAGTGAGAAATATGATCACCTCTGAGTGTGTGACATCCATGTAGAATAGGAAGTAATAACACTTTTTTAAAAAAATATTGTTAAAAGTACCATTATTTAACACTTTGTGATGTCAGTATTTATCTAATAATTAATACATACAAGTATTTGGTTTACCACAGACTTTTCTCGTGGGGAAAAAAAACTGGTCATTGCATCCTTCATATGGTAGTGGCAACAGTGTCTTTTTCTAGGTGTGTGGGCTTGCTGTTTCCAGGAGCCATTAATTTTGAAGACTGAGGAATTGTATACATACATCCTTCCTTTCTGGGCAAGAAAGTCTGAACCAAATTTCTTTGGTCTTGTGGTTGGCTGGACTTTTCTTGGCATGGTTGACATCAGCAGCTGGCATCTAATGCTGCAAGGTGTTTGTGGTGCCATAGGGAGTTCTTGAAAAGAAGGGTGAAATGAGGGTGGCTGTCTTGATTTGAAAAAAGACAAGCAGAAAATTCATTCTTCTGCAAAGCAACGGCGTTCTGAAAGAGTCTCCTGCAGCACCTTATTCAATGTACCTGATGTAGCTTTGTTTTGAAGCAATAGGTCTCTCCAGCTTCTTCCCCTCACCCCTATTTACAATGCCCCATTTCTTGGGAGAACTCAAGAGCTGTTAGAAGGATGGTAATATAGTCACGAAAGGAGAAAAAAATTAATTGTAAATACTGAGATTTTTGGCCATGGTGAAAGAGGACACCAGAAAAGACATAGAGATAAATGATCTATGTCTTCTATGCGTGTGGCTTGTACTTTAAACACACTGCCATTCTCTTTTCTATATATCCAGTAATGTGTGCTAAACGGGACACTAGCCAAGAAGAGGCAGGGAAGAGGATTGCAGTGGTTGTCCTTATCAATTGTTAGGCAATGATTTCACAATTGTGGCTCATTTTCTTCATTGTGAAGCTAAGAGACGGGCTGTACTGCACCAGTGCTGTCCGCAAACACCAGCATATTTGGATCCTGCCCCCGCTTTTGCTAAAAGATAAGCACAGTATGATGCAAAATGAGATTTCTTTCCTAAACAAGAAGAGATTTGTAAGGGCCAAACACTCGAGGTATGCCTAGCAAATACCAAACCCTAAACTCTTTGCAATGGTCTTCAAGATGCCGTCATTACTGTGATAACTTGGCCCCTAAGTTCAGGTTACAAACCTTTTCTAACTGGAAAAAACAGGTTTATTTCACTATACCAAGAGTCCATGTTTTCTCACAGCAGCCCTGATCCTTGCCTTGCAGCTTATCTCAGGAAGGAAAAAAATTTAAACCTTTGTTTAGTGTTGACTAATAGCGTTAAAGTTACAGGGGGATGTCGATTAACCTGTTCTGACACGTTTGCTTGTGGCAGCAGCTTGTTACTGACAGGCCAGGGCAGCCTCAGTAATGGGCAGCCTTATCAGGGCTCGGGTCAAAGGCCTGTGGGATCTGAGGTCCGAGTTTTATGCTTGTGCCCACCAAGTGTGCGGCTGAACATCCAGCTTCCTGAGCTATGAAAAGTGTCAGGGTGTCACTAACGGCCCAGCATGGCCAGGTTTGGGGCAGCTTGGAATGAACCCACCCCCAGCCTGAAGTCGAATGTACCCATCTCTGTAGCACTGGCAGCTTCCCTCTGGTGTGCCTTCTCACGTGGGTCTTTGTGATGGCGTGGGCTCGGCTGGGAGCCTTTTGCTCTGCGGGGTATTTGCAGGACCTCTTCCATCTGCTGAACTACCTATTTTCGTGAATCTGACACCTCCTATCTATTGAGTTTGCTTGAAGCTGGCCCTGTTGCAAGGAACTCCGACAGAGCCTGCAAGTTACAGTGCAATTTCCTTAGGAAACAAAATGAGAAATAGTTTTCAGCTTTCCCTGCTGGTCCAGAAGTAATAACAGTCATTTCAGACATGTTCATGATGCTTTCTACTTGCCTCTGCATTAGAAATGTAAAGAGTTGTTTTGGCTCTGTGGCCCCTTCCACTTAACAGCTCCTTCTGTTCTCCTGCAGAGGTGAGTGTTGTTCCTGCCTGCTTTCTGTGGGAGAAACTGCACCATGCTGTGGGCTCACCTGAAATAAAAAAGGAAACTGATACCCAGCTGCAATTACAGCTCTCACTTCCTGATCTCCACTCCTGGGCTGTACTTCAAAGCCATCTTTAGACCCATCTGCACTTTCCCTTTTCTTTATCCTCTTCTTTCCTTTCCTAGTGGACTTTGACATCAGGACTGCAAATGTATAAATGGGCTGAAAAGTTTAGTTTCTGGCTTGGTACCGGGGCTGGATCCTCCAGCTACAAGTCACCTTCCAATGCGGGGAAGAGCTGTCATCCTTGTTTTACAGGGGAAAACCACTGAGCTGCAGAGAGCAAAGTGTCTGGCCTATCATTGCCCAAGAAGGCAGTGACTAATCCATGGGGAGAGTCCTGATTTCCTAAATTAGTCTGGAGTAAACCAAGCTGTGGGCTATCCTTCCTGTGATCTGACACAACTCGGAACAGATGTCTGGTTTCCACTAAAGGTTGAAGCTGAAAACCTTGTGAGTTTGCTTCTCCACAGCAACCATAGGAAAGTTTATCTTATGTTATGCTGCGTATGGGGAAAGTGTTTCCTTTGATTGCCCTGTTTTAAATTAGGAAATGGCTAATTCAAAACCAAAAAAAACTGTGAAAATTACTGCCACAGAATGTCATCAAAGCAGAAGACGTAGCATGGACACCTACGTGGATAATAAGACACAGCACTTCTGCTTGCTATTTAATGCAAGCAAAATTCAGACTGCTGGTTTCACCTACTCTGGGACATAGCTAATATGTCACTAAATGGCTGACCTGTAAAGAGAAACCAGAGCGGAAAAAAAAAAGCAAAGCAATTTGGTATTTCAGGCAGGTCCCTCGCCTGCTCTTTAAAATTCGGCAGGCAATTGGTAATTGGAGATTTTTGCCCAAGAAAGTAGAAGTAATGGTGCAAAACAGAGTCCTTGAAGCTGCTGTAATAAATAGCCCTTGTGAATAACTGGGGCAAAGATTGGTATAATTCTCCCCCCGAGCCGTTCCCTGTTTTACGCCCCCTCTGAGGTTGAGCTGACCCCCAGCTGGGCAGGGAGGGCTGGCCAAAGGTGCCCAGTGAGGGTTGCAATCGTGAGCCAGCATTGGCTCCAGAGAGACTGTCAGGTTCTGTGCTGTGAAAGCTCTTTGGTACTCAGAAAATGATCTGGGCAATTGAGATCACAGAAAATGAGATTTAAACCTGGTGAATATTTGTAGCAGCAGTCTGTGTGTGTGGCTGAATCTTCCAGTTGGGAAGGGAGGACCTTGGCTGGATTGAATAGCGTGTTCATGTGAGCCTGGAATCATTTCAAAATAGGCAATACTTGTTCAACTACGTAGTTGCAGTGGAATGAGCCTGTGCCTGGGACCTCGAGGACTGTAGGCTTGTGTTGGCCACTGGGAGAAGGCTGGGATGGTGTTAAACTTGTGCCCACAACCTGTGCAGATAAGTCAGCATTGCTTTTTCTTGGGCTTGTGTGGGAAAATGGTAGGAGTCTACATGTCATAGACAGAGATGCAAGTTTGAAAACATTGAATATCTTCAGTGCACAGCCAGCTGTTCTAGTGAGACAGTAGCGCTGAGTATTGCTAGTCTCACAGCACAGGTGGGGAAACTGAGGCACAAAGCTTCTGATTTACCTCTCAAAGTCACAGAATCAATGGCAAAGATGGACTAGGTCGATGGTTTCCAAATCTGCACTTCCATCCTTCACTTTGCTGTCTCTCCATGGAGATATCTGTGCCCTTATGCTTCTTGCCTATTTTTTTTTTGTCACATTTGACTTCACTTCTTTGAAATAAATACATGTGTAATCAACAATGTGTACACCTGGCTCACACTTACACATACCCTACTCATTGGGTTTGAAGGCCTGTAACTATTCATGTCATAGCCTAGATAAACACTTCTAATTAATGACGATTTTTGTAAAATGTAATCTCAAACTCTTTAAAGACCGGTTTAATTCAACTGCTGAGAAATATCTCATGAAGTCAAATTTGATTAATGAAAAGATGAGTATATAATAGAGCATGTGATCTTGAGCAAATCACTTATGTACTTTGTGCTTCAGTGGCAGAAAGAGGTCCAATAATCAGATCCCCGTACCGTTAACTTCTAATGATGCTGCCAATATGAATGTTTGATTAAAGTATTTTATATTTTGACAGAATTAATTTTAATCATTCTGCACAGTTGCCAGGGGAAAAAAAAAAAAAGTTGTCTACTGCCATATGAGTATTTATAAAGAATTGTACAGCAAGAAGGGTCACATATTGGATAGAGGAAAAAATGACCTTACTTTTCCAAAGTAGCCAGTGACCCTGGACTACTCTGTTTTGGGGATTCTTAAAGAGAGGCCTTTCCTGAGCGGGCCAAGGAGCTGCACTGAAAATGAAGCCATGTATGTCTTTAAATAGATGCCAGAGATCACAGTCAATTTCGAAATTTAGGGTAGCAGCTATCTGCAGCGGCACTGCCTGATACACAGTGTAAACAGAACAAAGAGGATCGATCTTTTGTTACCTGCTTTTATTTATATTTATTGTAGCCCATCTTTATAATGTGTATGGTGCATTTGGAGAGAAATGCCACTTTCCAAATTGAGTGTGCTCCATTGGGGATGTGGTTGCTTCCTGAGAGAAATAATCCGTTTGCTTGAGAAAGCTCCCTTAAGCAGACTTATAGTATAGCCTGATTTTTATGGATTCTGGCAAGGAACTGAGGGCTATTTTGTAAATTTGTCCCTATCCTATGTAGACTGTTGAGAGTGGAAATCTTTTAAGCAGATGCAAGTCTTGCCAGCACGTGGATGGGAGCTGATGCTCTCTGCCGCAGGGGTTACCCACCCACCCACAGGTCTGCTCATCCTTAGGGAGATGGGCTTAGGAGTTTGACCCCAACGGGATTTGCAAAAAGGGCTTTGTGGTTTGCTATGTGTCCCACAAATGTATGCTGAGAGGTTTGCATCAATCAAAATGAACACAGTTCAGCTCAGAACAGTCAGCCCCCGCCATCTTCTCTGGATTTCTTTCATCTAATAACAATATTTATCTACCCAAGCAATAAGTTGAATGTAAGTTGGCTTTATTACTGTAGTGACGTGGAATGGTTGGTTGCTGGGTGACCTTGCTTCTGATTTTATGGTGTAGGCCAGCTCTGGCAGCAGAGAGGTGTGGCCATGTATTGCACTTTGTTGTCAGGTTTCTTCTGCGATGATCAGAGGTTCAGTGTCAGTTCTCCTATAGTGCCTGGGAAGCTGTAAACCTTTGCCATTTGTTATGTGAAAACCTGGATCCACAAGGGAGGCCTGTGGGAGATAAATGCCTGACAAGAGGAGCTATCAAGGCTTAAAACAAAGGCCAGACTCTGTGAAATCCAGCGAGGAACCGGGATCTGCAACCTTGGATTAGACCAGTGTCCATGAAACTGGCGTGTGGCTTACTGCAGTGCTTTCGCAAACTGGGATACTAGAGCCTGCACAGTTTGGTTTGGTTTTGCCCGGAGGGTGATTTAATGTTTTTCATTGGAAACCAAAGTTTTGCAACTAATTAGACATGGAAGAAAATGAAGGAACAGATATTTTGGAAACCAGCCCTGTCTCTAATGGTCCTTGGTGCAAGGTGAGGAATTTTTTTTTTTTTTTTTTTCTCCCCCCACTTACAGAAAATATTATCTCCTTTTGCTGTTTACAAGTGACTTCAGTAAACCATTGCCCTTGGACCAGACTGAACACAACCTCTGCATCAGCCTTTGTAAACAACTTCAGAAATTCCTTAGAGCAAGGTTGTGCTAAACATTAGAAATAGAAATGAAATGGTAATGTGTGTGGTTAAGCGACTGTCATCCACCTCACTGGAAGTTACAAATATCTGAGTAACTACAGGTTTCTGTGCTGTGGAAACTACCAAAATAGTTTTCTTAGGTGCTTGGAAAATCCAGAAACTTCTTACAATTTTAGCAAAGCCACTGCTTCAAGATTTGCAGGTCAAATGCGTTTTGTAAAACTGCAGCAAGCGTAGGGTAAGATAAGCATTAACTTAGGCAAACAAATTGACAATTTAACTGTGTGGAACTCGATGTCCAGCAGCAAACTCCTCATATTCTCCCAGAACTCGCTTGAGAGCATTTAACCTTCCTAATGGGTCAGCTGTGCTTCTTGTCAAATCCTGAACAGTGACGTTCGGAGATTGTTTTCTGTTTGCTTGTGTTTGTAATTTGATCTCATGTAACAACATTGTCCTCAGCTCACATATAACCACAGGGGTAACTCTGACATCCTGTCTGAAAAAACCCTTGTTGTTTCCTGTGCTTGAAATTTGAAAGATTTCCAATTTGGACAGGTTAGCATGTTTATATTAATCTCATCCTGTTACATGAAATATAAATGATTAGTATTTTGGGAGCTGGGCATTCTACCTCCATTTTAGTTTCCCAAAAAATACTGTTTTGGGCTTTTTTTGTCTGCACAAATTTTGGAGAGGACTGGTGGAAGTTTTGCTGTTGCCTGTGCTGAGGCCAGGATTTCAGTCCTGACATTTGTGCTTTGTAGAAAGTGTGTCTGGGAGATCATGTCAGGAATGTGCCAGTTTAGGTTTTAGCTCAGAATTGCCCTTTCTTGGTAGGAGTTCCTGGAAATTAAGACAGAGAACTTAGGAAACTGGCAGTCTGCAAAATAACTGAATGTTTGCTACTCATTAAAAAATATTCTTAGTGAATACAGAAATCTGTGTATCTAATGAAAATATGTTTGGTTTCAAGAGCTGGTCAAGCGAAAGAAACACAATCACCTTGTCCTTTTGGAACATCTGCTCGGCACTGATAGCTTGGTACATCTCCCGTGGTACTGCCCAGGCAGTCGTTCTCATTAGTGCTTAGTGTCCTTCACCTGAGTATCTCCAACAAAAACAGGCATCACTGTTGCGTTTTCTGTTTGCTGTTTTTATTTTCTTGTTTACGAAGTTGGATATCCAGTTACAAGGCAGAAGCAAGCAACGCTCAAAAAAAAAAAAAGGGACAAAACAATGAGAGCAGTTTGTAAACACTGAGGCTGAAAATTATTCACCCCAAATTTTTGGCAAGTAGGCAACAATAACAAAATATGTTCACAGAACTCTAGACCAGTTTGCAATCAAAACGTCTGTGTTTTCATAGTATATATTATTCATCTCAGATCCTGATTTCTGTGGAGGCGGAGAGTTAGAAACTGATTTCTGGAAGTAGCGTGGAGCTGTACCCTTTGTTCAGTCAAGTTTTTCTACATCTGCAAGTGCGCCTGGTTTCAAGAATACTGGCACTTTTTATGGCACTGAGATTTGCATTCGTGGGAGTCTGAGCAGGATGCATGGTTGCGTCAGGAGAATCTATGGAATAATAATATGCACTCTGTCATGGCCTAAAAGTTCACAGAATAGGTGAAGTTTTACACACTACTCTTTCATGGCTCATAGAACATGACTTTCCTTCTGTAAATCTGTGATTTTTCTAGTTTTTCCTTTAAAAACTGCAATTTCCCTCACCCCCTTGAAAAACCTAAAGTATTTTTTCAACCATATTTTAGTTATATTGATTGCCATCTTAAAAATTTTACTTCAATGTGATAGCTCATTTTTCTCAGTAAGTATTGAGAAATAATATTGAGAATAACTCATTAACCAGCCCTTCAGAAACTGCCTTCGCTTTTTTTCAAGTGCAAATTTGTGTTTGCAAATAATTTTGCCTGCTTCTTACTGTGGGTACAAATGTTACTCATTAGAGCCTCTTTGTTGGCATCCCCAAATGTGGCAATTGAAGATGCAGCTACAAATATTTGTGTTTGTGTTCCCTATCTTAGTGTTTAGTTTAAGAGGGTTCAGTCTTGTTTCAAGACGCAAGCGAAAGTGTGTTGATGTTCTTTTATTTATGTTTATTATAAAATCATAAAATATTGTCATTTTCTGTAATTAGACTGAGGAGCGCCCATGCTGCGACTCAGCACGGAGACGTTCATGCGGGCTGGCTCGCACCAGTGCCAACAGGGCCTTGCTTTCATAGAATTTTAAATGCACTTGTAGGTTTTTAAATAAAAAAAAGCTGGTTAGTTATTAACTTGAAGAAATATCTGATTTTAGAGAACAGAAGATTACAAAACAAACTGGATTTTCACCAGCTCCTGAAGGGCAAACAGTGCACCGCATCCGGGGGGGAGAGGGAATTTGCTCCTTGCGTTTCCCTGCAGTGTGTTTGTGTTGAAGCTTTTTCACTCTCGTTGTACTTGATGTAAATGTTAATTAGCACTCCGGGGGAAGTGTGTTAACAAATGTACCTTTGACACAGGTCCACAGCCGTGCTTTGCTCTGTAGCTGCAGGCTGGAAAGATTAGCTGGCAAAGTAGCTTGCGCTGCTTTTGAGGAAACTCTTCAAACCCGAGTTCAGTGAAGCTTGCTGAACTGCTCAGCACTTCCACTTTGCTGCTCTGTTGCAGCTCAGGCTGCGTGTGCTGCCCTGCAGAAGAGGTGCCAGCGTGAGCACCTGTGAGAAATAAGAGCAAACCCCTAGAAAGTTCTAGCCATTAACAGGGGCAAATAAGTCTGCCTGGGCTATGGCTTTCATGTGATGAAGGAAAAACTGTCTTGACTTAGCACAAACTTTGTGGCAGAAGTTACTCTTCCTCCTCCCCTAGTGCTGATCTTGATTAGCAACAAATATGGGTGGTAAAGTCATTACTGTAAGCTGTTAGAGTAGAAGGGTAACAGTAATGCATTCATAAACACATTTACCTCATCGCTGTGCTTCTTTCCCTTTCCATAAACAGCAGGTCAGACATTCAGAAACGGAAATAATTTGGAGGGCGGGATATTTCAGTAGTGTTCAAATCTGCCTTAACTCAGGTTAACATATAGATACTGTGGTGGCATCTGGCCAGATTAATTCCTGAACCTGATGGATTCTATACCGTGACTTCTGTGAAAACATATGCAGCCATTTTTCAAGATTTGGCCTGTTCAGCTGTTCATTGCTGTGCAGTATCAAATCCTGATTTCTTCCTGGTGAGAAATAGCTCATATTTAAGATGCTTACAGAGAGAAGAGTCCAAGGTTACTAACAGCTCTCTGGAAATGAGGTCGGTAATTTCAGCCCAGCCCTCGAGAGCCTGGTCTGGGGTTTGCACTAGGGACGGGAAAGGCTGCTGGAGGAGAGTGCCTGTGGCTGCAGGAGCAAAGGGCAGCACTGCTGGTGGGAGCCCTCCCCTCCTCTGGAACAGGATGTTGTGTGAAGGATGCTGGCGTAACAACATGGCTCTTAATCAGCCCTTCTGACCCTGGCACTGCTCTTGTGTGACCCTCAGTGGGTATTTGCAAGAATTCTGCCCTACACTTGTTTTCTTTCATGAAAAATGGTACCTTTGTGGCTTTTTTGGTCCTGTGGGGAGTTTCAAGCCTGTGAGCTGACTGCTGCTGGTACGGGGCCATCAGCCTCCATTTTGGAGCTAACTTTGAGGTTTTCAGACTTTAGCAAGGAGGAGCAGGATGGGCAGAATGTCGACTAGTGTGCGTTTGAGCTCTGGGTGGCCCACAGGGCACTGTGTGGGCTCCCCCCCCCCTCCAGCCCCTGGGCAAGCCTGACCTGTAAGTCAGCTGTAGATAGGCACCACTGCTTTCTGCTTGCCGCATCTCCAGGTTACAGGTGAAGCAGGTTGCACACAGTGTCCTCGGGCTGCCTGTCTCATCCATGCCCCTCGGCTGCAGTCTTGGACAGCCCTGGGATGGTTTTCTGGCAGAGGGAGTTGTGTGAGCACTCTTATTTTGAAGCGCAGGTGAAAGAAATGCCAATCTCCTCGCTTTCAATTGCTGCTAGATAAATGTGGCCTTGACTGGGTAAAATATCTCCAGAACTACTGGAGGGAAGCCCTCTGGCACAGTACTGCATGAGGACGTTGCTGCTCGGGAGGAGAGTTTTACTGCATTTCATCCTTCCCTCTGCAGGGAGCCCCATCTGAGCAAACAGCCCCCCAGCTGTGGTGGTGTGGAGCTGCCCAAACCTGCCATGCGGGGATGGGGAACCTGCGAAGGCACCCATGGCACGCAGCCACCCGAGCTGCGCCCTCGACTCCAGCGGTCCCTCCATGTGCATGGCTGGATTTTGGCCTCGTCCTGTCAGCCTGTGAAGTGGTGACAGAGGTCAGACCTGAGCTATGCCAGCTGGTGCAGTGGATGTGTTCAATCGCTTTATTAAGAGTGATGGGCTGGGTTAGAGTCTGGCACCACTCCTGCCGAAAGCTTCGATGTGGGAGATGCTGGGCGCTGGGTTTGGCTGCCTGCAAGCACTGGTACCCAGCATATTGCCTCTGACGAAGTTTTCCCAGGGCACCAGGGCCCAAGATCCCTGCTCAGGCCCTTTTCTACCTACAGCCAAGCATTTTCACTGGGGAAGGTGTGTGGCAGAGCTGTGCTGGGGAGCAGCGAAGCCCCAGCAGAGAGACACCTCCTTTCCTTGGGCTGTGGTACAAGGAACTCTGCCTCTCCTCAGCCTGCCTCTGGCCCTGGGAGGAGATGGCACGTGGCACCTCTGAAGTCAGGCTGAGGGGGGGTCATAACAAGCAGACTGTCTGCTTCCATGTCCCATGGCAGTGACAAAAGATAGAAGTAATTTTTATTAAACCAATTCTTCTTAAAATAGCTTGCAATTAGTCTTCTCAGCTGTTATACTTCTGCTGTCGGTTTCTATATTCATAAATTCTTGCCTGCCAAATTTTAGCAAAAATAGATATACCAGTCAGCAATCGTCCAAGATCATGTAAAAATTGAAACTTTAGGGACAACAGTTCCATCCACAGGGTTACTGTCAATTTGGCTGGCTTTGGTTTTGGTTCTTTCCGTAAGTAATCAGACTCCTCAGCACCCAGCGCAGGGTTAAAATTCAGCTCAAGACAAGCACAAAACTCTCTCAGGTTCTGATAACTTGTTTGTTGTCTAACTCAGCAATAATCTGGTTCTCACATTCAAATAAACTGATCACCCAGCAGGAACTGGACTTCTGCCCTGTTGAACAATGAATGTTGCTGTAGTTGCTTGAAAGGAAAACATACAAGAAGTGCAGAATTCTTGTTGACCCACACAACTGAAAGAAACATCACAACATTCCCTAAATCAACAGATGGCAATTTGCAAAACAAAATCTGAACAGCAGCCAGAAGCTTATAAAGCAAGACATGAGACTTTGGCCAAACCAAGACCTTGAATCTTCCCTGCCTAAACTGTGGGGATGAGCTGGGAGCTCTGTCTGGTGACGTTAGCTTGTGTCTCAGAAGAGCTGCTTGTGCATGAACCTACCTGCTTTGCAGTGAGGAAATTTAATTATTGCTTCCACAGTAGCCCTCACAGAGTACCTTCTGCATGAAATATGCATTCATACGTGATATGTCCCATAATTTTTTCTGTTTCCGCATATGGAGTTAAGGTTAATGTTCCATACACTGTGGACAAATAGTAGTTGCCATGGGTACCATAGCCTTGAATTTCCCGTCTCCTGAGTGATTAAATTCCCCACCTTAATTTTACTTTATTGGTTTATTTCTGTAACTCCTTATTTCCTTGGTTTGCTCTCCCTTGAGGCATTTCACAGGCTACTTGTATTGTCTCAGGCTTCTGCATTTTGCACACCAGTTTCAGGGAAAATTGAGGGTATTTTTTCCCCAAGGTGTACCAAGCAGCAGAAAATACAAGCCCCAGCCACCCCAGAGGCTGTGTGAGCCCTGGGCTCTGCAGTGGATACCCCAGCTTCTTAAAGCCTCTGCTTCTGGAGACCCCTCAGTCTCGCTGGGGAGCCTGCTCCAACGCTTTGATCTCTTTAGCATTAGAGTGTTTCTTCCTCCCATGCCGTCCGTATGCTATGCGAGCCCACCTCCTCTTGTCCTGTCTGCAGCAGATAGGGAGAACAACTTACCTGTTCTCCTCGGCAGGAGCCTAATGCTGGTAACAGCCAGAGCGAGTGGTCAGTGTGCCTGCTGGGATTCACATAGAGAATCTTAGGAGGAATCTGGTGGGGTTTGAGAGTTTTTTATCTCGGGTCCTGTGATAACAGAAAGGCTACATTTGTCTGATGGGATCTGGGGCCTTTGCTACATTGCTAGCTGCTCTCCCAGTGCCTTACAAACTGTCCAGGTGTTTAGGTTTATTCCATAATCCTAGCCCTCCAGAAAATGGCATAGAATAATATTGAAATGGGAACCACAAGCTATAAAAACATAGCCCTAGTTGGTAAGTAAAATGAATAAGTGGCTGTTAAATGCAAAATGAAAAGGCATAAAAGGACAGTGGGAGCTTTTGCTGTTTAATCTGAAGTGTTCTATAAATAAAGCTAGGTTGCTACATATTGACAAAATTGGTCACCCCTAATTTAAGGCATGTCATAGGCAGTGGAAAAAGTGTCCCATAGACCTGACTAATGTGGATAGAAATAGAGAGCAATTTGGAAAAGTAATGGTATAATGCCAGCCTTGTAACTGCAGACCCTGCAAGCTGGATGTCAGTCTTGTCAGCTAAATAGCGCTTTCCTCCAACAACCATTTATGGTGACTGAGGTCGATTAACTGACACTGTTTACTTTGAAGTCATGATAATTAAAGCTAGAGTGTCATCTGCGTTGTAATTAACATGCTCCTCTGCACCTAATTCACTCTGACAGTATAGATTAATGATGGTAAATGACCAACAAGGATTTATCATGAGATGATTCTTCGTTCTACGGGCTGCCTCAGACAATTACAGGAAGCGATTGTTAAGTTTAGGCTATTGTCTCAGTGTAATCGTGCATGTTCATTCTTAGCTTGGTTTTGCAGTAAAACCCATCCAAGGGCTTCATAAAGACTCAGTTATGGTCCCTAAGAGGCTGAGCCACGCTCTTAAATGGAGGAGAGAGAGGCAGGGAGTGGTGACACTGCTCTGATTTTTCAGTATCCCAGTGCTTGTAGTCCCTGCTGATATCAGTAGGAGCTGGGACCGATCAGTATTTCTGCAAATCAGATGCTTTTGCAAATGTAATTCTGTTGGGAGGTTGGGCAATGGGGTCAGCCGTGCAGTGAAGTGCCCATCTGGGGCTGGGCAGCCTGGTTTGTTACCAGTACTCTTCCTCCACGGCAGTGCTGGTGTCTCCACGTTTTCTCTAAAGCATGCTACAGGGCCACAGTAACTCAGCAGTTCTGTTCACCAAGAGCCGCTGTACCTCTAAGCAATAGTTTCAAGAGCGGTCAGTATTTTGAGTGACCAAAGCACTCTATATAAAGAAAATGCCCCCTTGAAATGAAGGTGCCTGCAAATGGGTTCCCTGCAAGCTTAGAGCCTCAGGGAGTTTCACTAGTCTGGCTTGCAAAATCTTGACTTTGAAGCCAAACTGGTCACGGCCAGGGGGACACCACCATCTCATGCTAAGCAGAAAGTCATGAAAAATGATATAAATGAAGTGAAATTTTCCAAAGCATATAAGGCACTCAAATCTCTGGTTACTTCTTGCAAAAAATAGTTTCATCATTGCCTTTTCTTATAATAGCTTCCTTGTGTACACAAGGACTTAACCTGGCTTATTTAAACTGCGTCACGTATTGCTGCAAGAATACCTGATTAACAAGATGATCAAAGTGTGCTGTTCCATGTGTCAATCAATAGGAATTAACATGCAGGAGCCTAGTCCAAAAATGTGAGTTTATAATGAAGATTTGGTTTTCTTTGTTCTGAAGTGTTGCTGCGTGAGCAAACAAGTGCTAATATGATGAGCTGAGCTCCGATGCCTCCCCTCGCTAAGGCTGGCATTTGTCTCACTTCTTGCCCGTTTCCCCCATTTGTACCAATCCTGACTTCCCTCCAAGGTGCGGTGAAGCTCCTTCGTGTTTGCAGTGGCTGTCTGAGATTTTTTTGATAAAAGGGGTGAAACAGTGGTATTGCGCAAATGCACAGCAGTGGTATTTTTACCAGCAGCAGGTACCTGAGTGTGATGGGGGTTTGATGTTTCCCCTTGTCCTGAGAATTGGGCTGCAAATCAACTCCCATAGCTTGTAGCAGGTACTGATCACAGGCCTAACCATTTATTCCTTAAAATTAACAGAGCACACAGAGAATTTGTGTTGACCACATAATCAAATGAAAGCAGTTCTACAGATACCTCTTCTCAGGGCACACAGCCAGATCCTGGCTTGCTTTTCTTTGTAGACTAGATGGGCCAGAAAGAAACTAGTGATTGTAGCCTCAGAGTTGGGTGGGATAATTCCTACATGACCACAGTAAGGACCTTTGGCAGAACGGACAGCAAAACAGCTTCTCTCTAGGGGCACAGTAATGTGCTGCAGGACCAGAAGAGCTTGTTCTGGGTAGAGAAGGTGACTTTGTAGGCTCTGCTGCCCCCTCCACACGCTTGCTTTTCCTTTTTGTTCCTGAGAGTAGGAAAAAGAAGGAAAGTGGGATGATTGGGGTTAAGAGAAAAAAAACCAAAACCCCCAACCAACCAAAACCAAAAAATAATCTGGGATTTTGCTATTTACTTTTTTAATTGACAGGATGGGCATTTTCTTCATTAGAGTAATAAGAACCTTAATAATAATAATTTTTCTTTGGAAAAAGTTTGCTGGATGGAAACATTTTGACCAGTTCTATCAGAGCCTGAAATACCAAGAGGAGCCAGAAGTTTAGCTGATAACCCCAAGACGCTTAGTATCAAAACAGGTAAATGGTCCCCTGGACCCTGCCTACCTTGGAAAAGCTGTTTCATAGTGGAGGAAGTCTACTGTGCCCTGCAGTAGGGGTCCCAGGCACAATTAGGGGGCTGGGACATAGACAGGCATGGAGAGGACACCCTGCTACCACGAAAACTGCAGCATCCCTTTGCCCCTGGGATGTTCCTGGGGTGCCCCTCCAACCTCCTGTCAGTCCCACCAACCTCTGCAGCACCTTTTGCAATTGACCACATGAGCATGCCATTGGCTAAAGCTGTCATCGACCCCAATAGAACTCGAGTCAGTCACGGGTGTAGGTGATCTGCAAGTGTCATGTACTCCTGTACCAGCCCAAGCACAAAGTTTAACTGCAAGTGTTTTTAGTGTTTATAGGAAAATATTGCTCTGCTTTGCCCGTACAGCCCTGAGGACACTAGCTTGATCCTGGTGGCTGCTGGTTGTGCAACGGTGTTCCCTGTGCTACTTCTCTCCAGTCTTTAACCAAGTCGTTTCTCTTCCACCAGTAAGCACACAGGAAACGTGGGGGAAAAAGGAAAGAGCAGAAACACCTTTTTTTTTTTTTTTCCTTTTCTTTTTTTAATTCTTCTTCCCCCTTGGAACAAAATCTATTGGGAAATGGGTGTATCTGCACTGTCCCTCCTTCCGCAACCTCAGAAAGAAGGTGACAAGGTGGCTTCAGAGGGGAGGAGCGTGTGGATGAAAGAGGAGGTCTCTGGGGCACCATGGCCATGGAAACGCACAAAGTTGGCGTTAGTGTTTGTTATTGTTGGCTGCGGAGACGCCTGCTCTGCACCTTCAGCCCTGAAGAAACTGGGGTACAGCTGACAGGGTTTATCATCTTTGCAGTTTTTCCTCTGTGAATAAGAAAATAGGAGTTGAGAGCAGAGCTGGATGAATGGTGAGTTTTTTGGTTTGCTCTCCAAACCCTCCCCCTCAAATACAAAAAATAAACATAGGTCTAAGGAAACTAAAAGCAGAGGTTCCTTTGGAGAAAATTGAGGGGGTTTAGGAGGAAAATTCTTAAATTTTGCAAAATGTTTTTATTCAGTCCCAAACAAAATGCCTGGTGTTGCTTTATAAGCTGTTTATTTTTGTCCCCTTTCATTTTGGAAAAGAAAATTCAAACCTAAACCATTTCATTTAGAAAATACCAAAGCAAAACATTTCACAGAATCGTAGAATAGTTGAGGTTGGAAGGGACCTCTGGAGATCATCTAGTCCAACCCCTCTGCTCAAAGCATATTTGAATATGCTATACATTTCTGCTTTGAATTTTCGTCTGTGTTCACAACTGTTTCTCAAATTTGGCTTGAATTTCCAAACAGATCTGGTCCCCCACAAATTGTATTTTGGGGGTCAACTTAATACTTAATGATTTTCTGTTTTCTTAGGCTTCTGTTTGGGATATCTGTGTCATCTCTGCCAGGCTGCCAATGTACACTGTCTTTGGACTCCATATACAGTGTTTCCCAGATGTCACGGATTTCACATAGCTCCTCTTTTCTTCTTCCATATAGCTTTATATAGCCACAAGTGTCTGACTTTGTATTTGCTTATTACAGCACACTTCTTACTTGTGACTTAAAAAGATGTGAACAGTCATGGAAGCAAAGCATCAGTACTTGTTACGAAAAGTAATAATATACTGTCTGGTTGGCTTCTACCTATGTCCAGACATCTACTAAAGGGACAAAGTATCCACTGACTTTTTTGGCCAGGTTTAAAAAAACAAAAATGTGAAAGGAAAAAAAAAAAGAGGTACTGATAGCACATAAAGGGCAGCTGATGACCCAGAAACACGAATTACTAGGATGCCTCAGGCTTGGATGTGCCCAAAAGTTTACACAAAGTCTAAAAAAAAGTTGCATTTGGAAAGTCATTTGTTGGTGTCCCCAACAGTGTCACCCGTGCGCCCGGTGGGGTTTGGCACCTGAGTTCCTACTAGGGGCTGCCTGCACTGTCTGAGCTGCCATTTTGGCAGAGATTTTTAATGGTAATTGGTGTGATTTGGACACTGGCTGGAGCAATAAAATCGGTTTTGTCACATTTGTAGTCATGAGGTGCTGTGGGCAGGACTGAGGAACCGTCTTCTGTGTCTGTATGTGAAGCGGTCTAATGTAAAGCTCATGTAAGGGAAACTCCTATGCTTGCTTCCAGTACAGCATGAAACTTGTCCACTCTTTGTGAAATGGAAAGACAATAATGGCTCTGTCAGAAAATGCAACTCAGCCCTTCTTTCAAGGATTTTCGTTTCCTTTTCTGCCTTTTCTTATTGCAAATCATAAAAACAGGCTAAAACGCAGAGGTTCTTTTGCAAACTATTCCCTCATGCTTTCAGCTGGAGCAATTTTCCAACATTGACATGAGCTCACAAAATGTTAGTCTGACTCTAAATAAGATTTTCCAGAGTTGGCTGAAGGTTTTGGCTTAGTTCTAGAATAAACTGTTTCGGAAACCTTTCTGGAGTGGGTTCTGGATAACCTGGCACCATTTAAAGGATTAAAAAGTCATACATAATTTGCCCTTTCAAAATACTCAAGGCTTTTAAATTTCTCACCCCAGAAAATATCTTTCTTTTCATCAAACATCAGCTGTTTCCAATTGCTTCATTCTATTTTGGTCACCTATTCTCCTTCTTTCCTTCCCATGCATGACTAAATATCTTCCTTAAATCAACTTGAAGCAATTCATTTTTCCATTCATCCATTTGGTTGTGCTGGTTTCTTTCACGGTTGGAACACTATGCGAATGTCATACATTGAAGGAGCAATATCATCTGTGCAGTCCTGAGTGCGGGAGTACTTGGCGCCAGTTCTGCAGCTTAATACGTGAAAAACACACAGACAGCTGCCAGTTTCTGCATGTTTTAACTGGTTTGTTTTCTGCAGCTCTGAGCAGAAATGCTGAGGCCACGGCAGCCCCACAGGACAGCGAGATACCCAGGTCCGTGGTCTTGTGGTGGGCATGCCACCTCCCAAACCAGTGGGAGTAAATCTGTCTCAGCTCAGCACTAAGCACAAGCAGACTGGTGCGTTTGAGAGTCAGGCGCAGTGAGCCTCGGAGCCGGGCCACAGCTGCTCCAGCTGTGCTGCCTGAGAGCGATTCCTGAGCTGCCTCCCAGCAGCTGCCGGTTGGGATGTGCTGGCACGCTCAGAGCCATGGCACAGGCTCTGCGCAGTGCTCTCCTGCCTGGCGTGGATGTGGCTTAAGAAATAGGTTACATTACTTTACATGTAGGCAGCTGGATCTCTTGTTAAATGTGCAGTGAGGTGCAGGTGCCAGCCCTTCTTATGTGTCTATGCCAGTCCTGCATCGAGCTTCAGTGACCAAAGAAGTGTTGCTGCTCCTCAGTCCTGCCAGCTCTGTAGCACCTAAATGCAATTTTGCATTTGCCTTGATATGTATAGCTGACGAGCATGAACACTGCTTTTCAGTAACCTTGTTTTGTTGCCCCCAAATTAGAACGAATTTTCCCCAACGTTTGATCTCTTGTGTAATATAGGAACACCCACCAGACTTCTGATCGATGCGTATGCAACACATGCATTTTCCTTTCAGTTGACAAACACAGAAGGTGACATTATCCAGAAAAAATAAATATCAAGGCCAAGCTTAGGAAAGGGTTTGTTTTGGTTTGGGTTTCTTTTTTGATGAAGGAAAGAAAAGGCTGGAGAGAGATTTGACAAAGTGAATGATCCAGGTTTTTGTGGCAGTTGCATCCCTGCTCTAGCTGTCGTAGCTGTGGCTGATCTAAGCTATGCTGTGCTCTGCAAGGGAAGGAGACGGGTTCAGGCCTGCCAAAAGGCCCCAAGCACTAAGCCTTTCTGTCCAGAGTGGGATATGTAAAGCTACATTTCCCCAGGATTGCTGCCAAATGACTAATCTTGGACACTTTCAGGCATTCCAGCATGTCTGGTTAGTGGTTACTCTAGCCATCCTATCGAGTTTTTGGGAACCAAATGTTTTGCACGCTAAAGCAAGGTGCATATTATACAAAGGGTGCCTATAATGGATTTAGGTAGAGTTAGTAGCCAGCACACAGTGGCTTTACATCAAAGATAACCGTATGAAGAGGGAGCACTGTGTATGTGCTCAAAGTCAAAGAGGCAGGGGAATCAGACCCCTTCCTACGTAGTTTACTCAGGAGTCCTGAGCCGGGGCAAGTAGGAAGGGGGGATTTTTAAATACTGAGTGAATTAATTAGTTCATTGACTTCTGTTTTCATTTCTATGTAAGTGACAACTACCTGTTATGCCCAGAGGTGAGCTAACGAGGCAGTGCTCTGCAGTAACCCACTGCTCGGACAACCATCACGCTATTCACAGTAATAAAAGAGCTCATGTTTTCTATGAAGAGATCCCAAGCTCCTAGAATATTCTGTTCCATAACCTTGCTTGTTCCAATTTACTAATGGAGTCCTTAAAACTGGATTACTGTGGTGATTCCTTCATCGCATGGTTCACAGAGCTGACTCAGGGCATACTCCAATGGGCATTCAAGCATCATCTCATTGGATTTTCCTTTCTGTTTAAGGTACAACATATATTTCAAAAACCCGTGATAAGTCCAGACACCGATCATCTACTGTGTGTAGCTTGAATGCTTTCCTGTCGCCAGTACATCTGAGGCTATTCCTGCTTCGTGTGAATGCTCTTGGGGTTTCGCTGTACTTTTTACTTCAATGATAAATTATTGTGGTTTCCAAAGGTTAATCGTAAGGAGAGATGTCCTGTCCAGATAGTATGGTTTCTTTTTAACTGTCTTTTTGGATCTATCTTTATTCTTATACAATGAAATAACGGGCCAAAGGCGGCACCGTGCAGGCTGTGCTGATGAGAGTTGAATCGTGCTACAAAATTTTCCTTTTGATCCTTCTTTTTCTTCTAAACTCTCCTGACTCCTTTCTCCCCTTATATGGAAGCCCTTTGCCTTGTATCTCCTGTTTGGCATCAGTGCTTGATGGGCTGGATCGGGTCACGGTACTCGCCTGTCTGACTGAGACAGCGTGGATATGCAAGAGGATGAGCTGACCTCCACTGCAGCCGCTTACGTGAGGAGGGAGCCATGTGGCGCTGAAATTGGGTTCCCAGCCCCAGCTAATACACTGCGTTGTCTTGTCTTTGTAGGTAACACTGAATCTTCTTACAAATGTGTTAAATGTTGTGGTTACATGAATCTATTGTCTTTGTTGAGAATTACAGTCAGTAACCTGTTGTACCAGTGCAAGGAGCTATTGTCGTGTTCTAACATGTTCCCCTAACATACCAGGTGCTTACACAGAGGAGGAGTAAATCTCTTTGTCAGGGTCCGTCCACCCCAGCTAGCTAAGCCCAATTTTAAACTCGTACAACTCAATACTCTTGAAACACACTTTAAAAGAGGATTAAATAGCTGCTTTAATTGGGAAGAATTAGTGGGGGGTTGATGGCTGGGGGTGCCACCCACCAGTTCCCTGCCTGGCTGGCCGGGATGTGGAAGGGCTGGGGATTGTCCCCTGAAGGCTGTACCCAGGGCAGTGCAGTGAGCCATCCCAGCAGGTCGGACAGCCGTGCTTGGCCCTCCTGGCTCCACTCGGCACCAGGAAGGGGAGGGAGCACTCCAGCTGCATCCGGCCCGTCCGTCTGGCCACAGGAGGCCCTTGAAGTACAGAACAAAATAAATTCCCTCAACCCTAGCAATTTTCTCCAAAGCAGATCAGCAGGCGGCAGCCCTATGTTCTGTGGCTTGCAGTGGGCATTTGTGAGCATCCAAAGATGCCTGTGTTTTGATGACTATATCCCAAAGACATGCCACTGGTGTTTTTCTGTGCCCACAAGCAACATTTGAAAGACATCACATAGAGGAACAAAAACATCTCCAATGGCTTCAGTGGAGTTGCTTCTGATCCCAGAGCTCCATGCCTGGGTACTAGTACCCAAGCAGTCCTGGAGACTTAGCTGCAAAGAGCCACAAGCGGGCTGGGAGACTGCACACCGGCACACCTCTGTGCCTGCTGCTCGCCTCACTAGAAGTCCTTCTTGAACAGGAATCCAGCTGTCGTGCAGAAAATGCCAACAGTTCCATGTTCAAACAAGAATTAGGAAGTCTTTTAAACCAGCAGAGTTAAGAAAATGAATTGCAATGAAAACTGTTTCCTTGTACAGCCGTAGGGAGGTTCTCTACGGGTTTCTGAGCTCCCTCAGTTATTTCCAGTGTGCAAGTCAGACACTGGGTGAACCCACTGTACCTGTCTCCCCAGTGCTCCTTTTTCTGCAGTGGTTCCTGTTTGTAAGAAAGCTGGGAGACATTCGTTCCTAGGGGCAAACCTGCTACCCAAAATCCCATCTCGCTTTATTGACTATTACTATCATTTTCATGATAAATTGAATTTTAGAGAAGCCCTATCTTAAATACGTGTCAGAAAGTTGTTGTATTTAAAGCCTTTTAGATTATCATTAGACAGTTCAAGCCCATGGTTGACACCAAGCAGTTTTTAACTGGGGTTGATGGAGGTGTGCTAACTCTAGGAGAGGCAGAGCTTTACTGCAGAATCGTGGGTTATGTTAGAAGTACTTCAAAAACATGGAATTTTACTTGGCTATATTAACTATTTTAAATATATGATTTCCCAGAAACCACTGAAGTTTAAAAGGTGGATACTGTGGTGAAAGGGGTCAGATTACAGCCTTACATCCAGGCAATGACAAATACTTCCTAGGTGACTTAGGGCAAGTCACTCAATTTATGTTTTCCCATCTGTAAGGAAATAGAATCATAAATCAACCAATATTTATGATGTGTTCCAGTATGTCTGTGATAGGGCCATATAACTTTAGATAAATGAAGTCTTACTTTTATTTGCTGCTTAAGAGATAAAGCAGTATAGCAACTGTTCTAGAAGAAAACCAAGGTTTCCATAATCTCTTCTGAAGTTCTTTTTTCACTGAGGCAGTTAACAAAGCTTCGATGTAGTGAATTATAATGAGCATAATTTAGCTGAACACTTTAAATTCTTTTAGTTATATGGCTCCCGTCTGTCTGTTTTTGTTTTACTTTTTTTTCCATTGCTGAGCTCCGTAATTGTTCCTTTTAGCCACAGTCACCTAAGGTCAGGCTGTACCTTGCTAAGGAGCCGAACTGCAAACAAGGCCAACTAAATCACGTGTCTCCAGCCCATTCCTGTTATTAATCCTCCCAAGTTCTGGGCCTAGCACTTGGCAGAGCAACAAAAGTAAACTTTTTATCAGAAGTTCACATTCTTCTAAAGTGGAGGATGAGCTGAGTAATTCCTGTCTTATTTTTTAGGGTATCATACAGGAGCTACCTCAGTGTTATTTTGATGACGCAGGGGGTACAGATGACTGTATTTAAAGGCTAGTGTTTGTGCAATGTGAATTTAGTCTGATAAAATTCTACTTCTGTTCCCAAAATGTCTTTCACAGAGATTTCATTAGTAAATTTTCTGTCATTGTAACAAACATGATGCTGGATTTAAACTGATGAGAAAATGGACAAAGTACGTGCAGTTTATACTCTGACAGGAAGCTGGTCTGGGTATTTAGGTTTTGTCTGAAATCTATAGCACTACAAAGAATTTTTATTCCTCCTTCAGTCTCTGTCTAGCAAGATCCCTGCTTAATTTACTTTCTCTTTTTCTTAAAGTTTTCACAGTCTTCATCTCTGCTTTGGTTCCTTGTCGTTAAGTCCATTGTGTGGGAACAGGGACAGCAAATTCAAAAATTCCAATTAGAAAGGTTGATATGCTTTGTCCTCAGAGCCTCTGGGCAATCTGGGGGAGCGCAGGTGCTGCCGGAACATCCCTGTGTGAATACAAGGGGATAACATGGGATCAATCTGCCCTAATTAGGGCAGCTCAAATAGCAGCATCAGATAAATGCCTCAGATGGGAATGAATAAATGTAATTCTTAATGTGTTGATGTTATCTATAGGTGACTATATTAAGATAATAAAAAAATGTTGTCATGTGGCAAAATGGTGAGAAAAACAAAACAAAACAAGATAAAAGTAGAAATCCTAAGAAGGGGGAAAACCAGCAGCCCTCATCGTTGTGTTTATGTATTTCTTATATAGGTCAATATTTAGGTATATGTGGGAGAGTGCTTACAAAATATTTTTGATAAATAGCCTAATACTTCTGAGACACGAGGCAAGGAGTTGCTTGCCGTGATTTGGGATGGCTTGGTATGTTCAGGCATCCCCACGAGTTGCTCTGAGAGTGTGCAGCCTGTTCTGCTTGGTACCAGAGCAGTACAGCCGTGCAGCTACACTGCATATTGCTGTAATCAAGTGTTGAATATGAATTAGTGGCATCCACAAAAAGTCTAATATAAAGCAGAAACAATTAGACAGAGAGGAAGGGAAATTCAAAGAATGCTTCTGCTGTGGGCTGGAGGTCGTAGTAATGTCCACACACCTAAAGAGCAACATCTAAAGGCAGCCTGGTTGCTTAGAAATAGCTAAACTACATTACCATCTGCAATGACACTGAAGTATGATTTCCAAGACTGTAACCCTACCAGATTCTCCTAAAAAGTTCTGGGATATTTAGTACGTTCATCTCTTCCTCTAATGGGCCAAATTTTTAGAACTAACAGGAAGCTTTTAAAAATGTGGCTAATGCTGTGTTAAGATGAGTGTTGCAGCATCGTGCCAATGTACAAGAAGCTGAGGCTAAAGGCAGCTGGTCTAATGGAGTTCTTGGTACTAATGAAAATGCAAAACTACAATAAACAACCAAATAAAGAAAAGCAAATCTGATTTAAGATTATCTCATTTTGCTTAAGTGCCATGTCATGACCATGAAGGAGATCTTTAAGAGGGATTCTGGGCATTAAGCTCACTGCATTGGAGGTACGACATCAGCAGGTATGGAAAAGTCTGGGTTTTCTTGGAAATCAATCTTGTGGTGAAATCTTCTGTTTGACCAGCACTAAAAGCCTGTGACTGAGGCTTGAATCAACGAGCTATTAAGGGCTGCAGGGAGGTGATGCCCCTGTGAGCTCCTCCGGGCATCGCTGCCCAGGGTGCCCAGCTGCAGGGCAGAGCCAGCCCTTCCACAGGGGCCTTTCTGTCCCAGAGAGTCACCTTTTGGTGGTACTTCATTGCTCTCTTCCACACTTTAAGGAACAGCCAACAGAGCTTGCCAGCAAAGGAATAAACACCAATGTGTTTTACAAAGCACGTGCAAACGAGGGATCTGCTCCCTCTTATCTAAACCCACATGTCAGTGATTTCTATCTGAGTGTCTAGTGCTGCAGGTAATTTGTACAGTGATGGGTATCTCTGACTACTATCTAAAGGTTAGTGCCTTTTTTCCACTCTGAAATGTACAACAACTTGTGCTGCCAGTTGGGAAAAGTTTGCATTTCTCTGGTTTGTTTTGTAAAGCAGCATCCACATGAAAGGAATTGATGTGTTAAATACTTAACATGTACACCTACAGTCTCTCTCCAAGTACAGCACTTCCAAACAGTCCTTGTATACTAACTTTTTCCTGTTATTTAGCTTATAACATTAATAAAAACTTGAACGGAAAGGCTATGAGGGATGGAATGTGCTATATTGCTTTTTTCTTCTTTAATTTGTTTTTCCTTTTGATCATCTGTTACATAATCAGTGAAATACCTCGCAGCTGGACACATAGTTTCAGCTGAGAGATGCCTCCAGCTTTTTTTGGTAAATGAGCAAGCGGTTTAAAAATCAGAAGTGAAATACTACTTGGGAATGAGGCCTGGTCCTGCATCCTCTCAATTGGGACTGGGCTCCTGCCTACACTAAATTAATTGCGGGTGTAGGAGACCTGTTATGTCTCTCCTCTCTCTATCTCTGTGGGGTGTTTGGTAGAGAGCTGAATGGTGCCTTGCTTAGTCAGTGGCAGGTATGAGTTCAGGCTAATCTGCTGCTGGCTTTTGGGGAAACCTGCAAAAGAAGGCAAGGGTTTCCCAATGTGCCTCTCCCAGAGTGTCCTAGAAATCCCCCCTAAAGCAGGGCGAGGGAGCCAAGGTGGAGGTCCCAGCAAGGTTTGCCCGCTCGTACGGGCATGTCAGAGCACCAAGGGAAAAGTGAGCGAGTGAGATGGCGGCTCTGGGTGCAGTTAAGTGGGCAATGACACCCCACACTAACCATAAACGAGTCTCTGGGTAACCAGCAACAGCTGAGTCACCAAGTACCAGCCAGCCACCATTGCTGCCTGCCTCTGGGCAGCACAAGGCTGTGTGCACGCTCAACCTGCTGTGGTAAGCTGGATTTAGACCATCGTCTCTTGTAGTATTTTTCTTGAATATTGGTATTTCTTCCCGGTGGAAAACTGGTTTTGCTGGGATTTGCTGCTGCTGCTGCAAACAAGCAAATGTTTGGAGAAAGCTTTTGTAGTGAGGTTATTGCAAGCATTTTAGTAAGTATCTTATGTAGCAGGCTTACCTTTTTCCTTTTCACTTTATCCCTCTCTCAAAAGTCCACGTGGCTTTTCCCAGGTGAATCTGTGAAATGGACAGTTACTAACTTAGCTTCCTTTAAAAGGATAATTGCTTTAGGTCAGATTTTGAAGTCCTCAGGACTCAGAGCTTTTGTTGGAAAAGTGGTTATTTCTTTTGATGCCTGAGACTGTCAAAAGGAAGATGTGATTTTTAGGTGTTTATACTGGCTGAGCAAGAGGGAACTGGTCTGCACGGGGGTCCAAAGAGATGTCGTGTGTGTGGGATGATCCTGACCTTCTCAAATGACTCAGACACCTAATGAACTTCCAAGAGTGCAAGGAGATGAAAAAATCTATAATTCTTTTGTCCGGATTAGTGTACTTGTGTTAGTGAATTTAAGAGTGATTTTCTGGCTTGGTTATTTTAATTCTCTGTAAAGCTAATGTGTGCACTGATTTCCTCTGAAATTCCCTGAAAACAGAAGTGCAAACCAGATTAGAACTGTGGGAAAAGGTGTGTTTAGCACTTGGGGCATGTGAGAGATAAGCATTGCTCCTGGTTATCTGTGGCCACCAAAATGTGAGGTCTTATTTCTGCAGAGGGCTAGGAAGTAGAGAACTGTGCCCTGGAGGTATATCAGGCTGACAAAGAGATTCCACCACAGCATATTTCAAGTGTGAGGAGGTGAAAAAGCCTCTGGACGGAGCATGAGGAACCCACCAACAAGGGCACAGTAAGTGCAGACCCAGGAGGCCTTGCCAAAGGCGGGTATAAACCATGAGATCAGCCTCTCCCACTTTGTCAGATCACGCCCCACGGCATCTGTTTGGAATTCTCTCATGAGTTTAAAGGACATGTTTTAAAACTATTTTTCAGCTCCGTTCCCAAACCTTTTTGGTGATTTTTTTTTTTTTTTTT
>VXAK01027685.1:0-28654 GCA_013399435.1 Arenaria interpres | reverse complement strand
TCCCGCCTCCCCGCCCGGGCTGGTCCATAAGCCGCCGCGCCCCCTCACCCCTCTTCAACGCGAGGCAGGCGAGCCCACCCACCCCACCCCGCGGGCGGCAGGTGGTACAGTCCGGCCCGCCGAGCTCCCTCTCCCCAGTCACTGGGCGGGGCCCACCGTTGTGTGACGTAACTAAAGCCGGCTGCTGGCGGCCAATCAGCGAGAGGGGGCGGGGCTCCCTGAGGCTGCCCGGGCCGGTGCGAGCTGAGGGGTGAGGGCCGGGGGCGCGGAGGGCTCGGCCCGGAGCTGGCGGACAGCAGGAGTCCTACGGTGCCGGGATCCCTAGCTGCGCAACAGGCCCGCCTCGCTGCCGAAGAGGTGGCGAAAGCCCTTTGTGTGCGGGAGGGGGCGGGAGCCCAGGAGGAGCTGTCGCGTTCGCCCCCTCCGCTGAGGGGAAGACCGCCGCCGTTACACAAGGCGAGCGGGGGCGGGGGGAAGCCCTAAGCCCCCGTAACGGGCGGGAGGGCGCGGGCAGGACGTGCGCCTCTGTCATCGACGAGCGCACGTGCCCCCTGGCGCTCGTCTCCCCGGCAAGAGCGGCGCCATCAAATTCCGCCGCCCGAGCGGCGGGACGGCAGCAACCGCGCCACAGGCACCCGGGCCGTTCGCCCCGCAGAGCCCGCTGGGTCTGGGCCCGGGCCGGCAGGACCGCGTTGCATGCTGGAGCCTGTAGTCCCGCCCAGGAGTCCTGAAAGCTTAAGCACGAACAACAACAAAAGGAGATGATTCCCCTCCAAACGCCTCTATATCCCATAGAAGACCATAATTTATCCATTAAAGAGTATTTTCCCTTTTAATGAGCTACCTTTTAAAGTGCAGCCCCACCTCGCCCGTCCTGCGGGGGGAAGGGATGCAGCTAGCTCCGTGGAGCTGCCAGGACCTGCTCGTCCCGTCATCCCCCGCGCCAAGATGTCGGCGGCGATCGCCGCGCTCGCCTCCTACGGCGGCTCCGACTCGGAGTCCGACTCGGAGCCCGAGACGGAGGGCGGCTCCCAACGCGCCGCCGCCGTGATCGCCAGCCGCGACGCCGTGCTGCACCTCCGGGCGCCGCCTGCCGCCCCCCCGACCCTCGCCGTCGACGCGGCCCCGGAAGTAGCCGTGAAGGTAGGCGCCCCTCCGCCGCCCGGGGGAACGGGGCCCGTGGGCTCACCGTCGGCCTTCAGCGCCGGGAACAGCCTTTGGGGCAGCNGGGCGGGAGGGCCTGTGACCGGGAGCTCGGCCGGTGGATCCCACTGATGTGGGGTTAGGTGTATTAAAGCGTATTATCCTTGTCTCAAAGCCATGCGTTTCTTAGAGTTCTTCAGATACTCCTGTCTTCTGTTCCCGCGAGCTTGAGACGTTTTTCTGCGTGGTTTGCCCGGGTGGTGGGGTGAAATAGGTACTTGGTAGGCTGAATGCAGCAGAGCCCAGTTCCAAAGAGCAGCCTGAAAGCTGATCGGTCTTACTGTTTTCATTCTAGTGTTGCTTGGCAACCTTAATTCCCCAAGATCAGCATCATATTAATTTCTGTGATTCCAAAAAGGGGGAGGGGAAGATGTTGGTTTGGTGTTGGGATTTTAGTACAGGCGACTAATTTCTAATCAAAAGCAGGCGTCTCACTGTGATGACTGTCGCTGTAGTATTGTGTTGCTTCCAGTTGTTCTGAAAGTTTCCTACTTTGTGACAAAGAGGTGGATGGAATCTTTTGCTTTGTTGTCATTAGTTAATTCGGATGCTGTCGCAACTGATAATATTTGCGTGTGCATGTTATATTTTACATACTGACTACATGTGCATTTTCTTATCCCTTAGAGTCTTAGAAATATCTAACTTCTTGAATTACAGCCTCTGGCAGACTGTTTTATACAGGCTTTGAAAGGAATGCTAATTAACATCTGTAATATCTTTTGAGTATGAATGGTAAGTGGCAAGCAGCATTGGCTATGCTCTTTGCTACTCTCTAGGCTGTAGCAACAGGTTTTCGCTTCCCCATGCCAGCACAACGGTTTGTGCCGTTGCTTGGTGACTGACATGAGGGAGCTAATCTGAATTAAAAAAAAAATAATAATAATAATTCTGGTGGAGTTATTTGTCCTTGGATCTGTTCCTTGATCTGGTTTGCAGTGCAGCTGCGAACATGCTGTGCCAGCACAGGTAAATCCCCAGTGCCAGAGTAAGAACAAGCAGCTGGAGGAAGGAGTGAGGCGTCAGCAGCACATTCCATTCAATGCTGTTTGCCAGGCTGTGCCCTGAAAGGGGTATCCACCAGTGCAACTAGGACTGTCTCTGCCACGGGTGTTCCACTAACCGAGATAAAAAGGAAGTGAAGTTTCTGAGTATCAAGATGTTCCATTAAAATGTTGTCTGTCATTTTTGAGATCATAGATGAGATGCATATACTGAAAAGATCAATGACTTCAAGCTGAGGCTTTCTGAATACGCAGCATACTGGAGTTTCTTTTAGCACCGCAACCTTTTTTGAGGAGTAAAGGATCATTTCCTTGTAGAGTGATATCAGGCTTTCTTTTCTGGTTCCAGAAAGAAGTGCTGGTCTCTTAGACAATATGCTTTCAATGCCTTCCATGTCTAAAAACGATAACGTCCCACCAATCAGCAGTGAAATCCAGTCACCCCCTCAGGAATTTACCCTAATTCTTTAGGGTTAGGAAGCCCTTGCTTGAACAAACCTAAAAGACATGATGTTTGAGTGCAGGTTACAAGAATTCTTTAAGTACAGGGTTGGAAAAACAGGAAGCTGAGTGAGGAGGAAAGCAGAGTTATGTTTCATTAGTATCACTTGACTTGTGCAAATGTTGTTTTGACATGAATAAGGACCAAGTACTCTTAAGTGCATGGATATGTATTACACAGGGGACCAGGAATGGATAAGAAAAGATGGTAGTAAGACGGGGGGCTAGAAGGGTTAGTCATACAATAAGTATAAACGACAGCTGCACACAAGTGCATTTTTGGCAGTTGAAAATGTAAACCCTAAGTGGTTGGTGTTCTGCATCCTAGCTCTAATTACTGTGCCTGTTTCCGGTTCAGAATTTTGGCCTGTTAACTTGTGCAGGCATTAGATTTACGTGTACTTTAAAGAGGAATAGGTTCCCCACTCTTTAGCAGGCTCAGCTGTAGCATTCGGTTTCTTTGTTATTACTTAAATATATGTATCAAGTATAGCCCTAAGATATTACTCCAAGAAGTATTTCTTTAGTCTACATAAATCTCCTGAGTCCTTTCCTTGAAGTACATCATAAAATCATATTTCTGTGACAATAATTTTTCTATAATTGAAAACTACAGTAATGATTTGTAATTGTGTTTTTAAAGTTTGAGGGGATGGCTTTTGTTACATCTTCGTCTTACAGTGTGCTTGTTAAAATAGGCCTATTGCTGATCTTCATGTTAAATTACTCATAATAAATAACATTGAAATATAATTATTGGTTACTTCAGTCCATCTATACTTCTAGTTTAATTTTAAATTGGAAAGCTGACTAGATGAAAGTGCATGTTTCTATTACTATTTTTAGCACCACTAAAGTGCTGAAAACATTACGGTACCTGAGGAAGAAAGCGTGCGCTTTGGGTCCCTTCATCCAGAAAAGGATACATTCCAAAAGTGCAGAAAAGGGGCAGCCAGGCTGAAGATGGGTCCTGCTTCTGTATAAGAAATTAATGAAGAGGCCAAAACTGAACAGAGACCTACCAAGTCATTAAACAGCACAGAGAGGGGCTTGAACACCCACTGCCTTTTCCAGAACAGCAACTCTAAGCGAACTAGTAGGGGCTGGGTTCAAAACAGACAAAAGAGTACCGTTCTTCATGCAACATGTAAGACTGTTCCCACGCCAAGAAATATTGCGTATGCAAGAACTTTACACTTTTACAAGGAGAATCTGGATAAATACTTGGAAGAGATCCATTGAAGGAAGAGGTGTCAGTAAATACGCAGATCTCTTTAAGCTCACAAAGTCTTCTAACCTGAAAATATCTGGATGTTGGGAGAGTGCAGAAGTATTGTCGTGTACACTTGCCCAGTTCTTACTCTCCCCTAGGCATCAAGTTATCCTAAGGCTGATGTTTTCATTGGTGGGGAGAGTGGAGAGGTTAATTGAGATATTTTCTTACTCCAGATACAACGTCAGGTAGCAGGTAAACATGACAGTGGTGTTGACAGAGGCTGTTCCACCATCCCATCTGACTGTGTAGTAACTGCACTGGCTAAGCACACGCCATCCTGGTGCTTTGGTACTGGTTTTCTACGGATGTTTTTTTGCCTTAGTCAGCTTCATGGTGAGATTTAAGGCAGTTAAAATCAATAGTAGGTACGATATTTTTGTCTTTGTCATATCTCCTATGAGCCACACGTGTGGCTTCCAGAGAAAGGGAGGCTTATCTCCCTTCCATATAGGAACACCAGTGCTTTCTGCTACTAGTCAAGCCTCATGCAGGCAGAGGCTCTTGCTGTCTGTTGCTCCAGCCAACTTTAAAGAGAAATAGATCCAGCTGAAGTAAAGCCTTAGGCCTTTCTGCTCTGTAACAGCATCTTGCTGCAGGATGGGTAGCTCCAGGACTTTGGTTATTGTGGGGTATGAACCTATTGGGAACTTGAGGCGCTGGGTATGAATTGGCCATAGAGATCTCCTCCCCAGCATGGCAGTGCCCATGATACTGGGTGAGGCAGGCTCTTCATCTCTTAGGCTCTTAAAGCCACCAGTTTTGTGGACTGATTAAGATTAACACAGTGAGAAGAAACCCAGGATTAAGAAATGGAAGTCTGATGATCTGTAGCTCCTTTGCTGTTAGCTATCCAGAAACTGTCAAAGTAAGGTGTTTGTTGGGTGGCTTTTATGTGTGGAATAATTAAGAATATAAACTGAAAAAGTCAAATACAGAAGCTCGCTTACTTGGTCCTCAACACCAGTGCATTGTGAGTGTTTGTTTAGTGTTTTAATAGTGTTGCCTTTGATTTGAAAGTAGAGGCCAGCATGTGTTTCAAGGCCTATAACATAGAGATTTCCTTTTTTCACTATAAACCTCTTATTTTAGGATTCTTTCTAAGTTATATTTTGCTAAACATTGCCAAACCCAATTATAATTCATTTTCCTACAGCTTCTACTGATATGAATAAAAGTCACCCTAAGGTTGCTCACAAAGTATTTACCTTCACTGTTGAATTAAAAATGCTGAAGGAAATTCAGGAAATTGTGCTTTCTGTGAAGAAATCACTTTTGGAGGAAATGTTGCAGCTGTAAACTTTGCTTTTGGAGAGAACATTTACTGTTTGATCTCCATCAGCTCAGTGTGAGACTTGGATGGGAGCAGACTTTACAGCGTTTATCTACAGTGTCTCCTTCAGTGGTCTTGAGGAGAGGAGACTCAACTGGGTTGAAATCAATTAGGCTGGCCTGGCCCAGTGCAGGAGCTGGAGGGTTTGTGTGGTCTTTAATGTGGGAAGGGGTTGGAAGTCTCAGGTCTGTTTCTCTCTTGAGTCTAGTTTACCTTTGGCACAATGCAAGTGACCAGAAAAATACTACTTCAGGGGAAGAAATAGATTTTAGTCCCATTTCTTAATGTTTTTAAAACCTGATCCCCGTCCAGCTATGGAGAGAGGAAAGATAGCAAGTCAGTGTGGGACCATTCTGTAGCAGTGATTAACGTTAGTGACTTGGGAGGGGTAATGTGCTAGAAATGTTTTGGCGTATTTTAATATGGCGGGGTTTCCTGCTTTCTTTGACACAAAATATCTTGTAGAGAGTAGATGGTTAGAACTTGTCTTCCTGCAAGACACTGGGAACCTAGCCTAGCAACATACACTTTTCTTGCTGGTTTATTTTTATTCTGTTGAAGTTAGTGGGGTGGGCATTTACTATTAAGAGTATATGAATGGGTAGAATGACCAAAAGCTGGTAACAACCAAATCTTAATGTTGGATCTTCACTGTAAATGCTATTGATCTCTTGGTAATAAATCTGAAAGTCTTTAGAATGAGATAATACTGTGTATTTGACAGCCCAAGTGGTTTGTGCAAGAATTGGTATGTGGGAAATTGCTTAAATCTCTGTGGCTCATAGGATGGGGTCTTAATTTACCACATTTTAATTTAATGGATAATTAAAACTAATGAAATCTTATGCAAAGCAGTCTGCCCTTTTCAGCTGTTTGGTTAATTAGTAATGAATTTACCTGGGGAGAAGGCAACATTGTAGGTTTATTATCGAATATGTCCAGGAAAAAAAAACCACACATATAGACATCACAGCTCTTTGCTTCCATGATATGGAGTGAAACTGGAAAACTCTGACCTTTGCTTTGTTCTAGCAAACTTCCTGTTTAGACAAACACTTGAGATTTAAGTGTCAAATTCTACTTCTAAATGCATGAATGGCTCTCATTAAACTTATAGGTAGCCACACATCAGCACAGTGGGAATTACAGAATTTGGCTGAAGTTTAAAAATGTTGTGGATTAAAAGGATTGTGAGATGCCTTAACGTAAACAACATCATATTTTAAGGAACAAAATTAGCATCCAGTGTTGCAGTCCGTGCTGCAGCATGTTTCTTTTATTTAAGGTTTTGCTTTTTACAAATGCCTATTACAGAGATTTGGCCTGTGTTTTAATTCAAAAATGCTTGGGTCTGCCATACACGTAGAAGAAAACTTCTAGCAAGCTTTTTTTTTCTTTTTTCTTTTTTTTCTTTTTTTTTTTAAATTAATGAACTATTTTGCATTCTATAAATCAAATACTTCTAATAGATGGTGATGGTTTTGGTTTATGGCATTCAGGTAGGGTTTTTCTGAAGACAAACTGGACTGTGGCATGTTTAAGGAATCCACAAGAAGGAAAGCTAATCTGATTTACTGTCATTATAGTCTAAAATCCCTTCTGTTTCCTGTGTTCTTTCCTATGCTGACTTTTGACTGGCCAAAGGGCCTTTATGGTAGGACTAAAGCAGCACACCTTGGTTGGAGCTAGACGTTCTGTGATATCCAGGGAGTTTCAGTGAAGCATCTGCTTGTCTATACTTGGCGGGGAAAGGTTCTTTCTGTCTCGAGGTAGATTCGTTAGGAAATGCTAATGCACCAGAGTACAGCCCCAGGTGCCATTCCCCTATGGTAGCGTGATGCTGTGTTGTAGGATGAAAGAGGCAAAAGGAGACTATTTAAGTATCAAAGAATTTTTTCTTTACCTAATCAAATCGTATCTGAACTGTAAATCAACCCGATAATACAAGTAAATAGACATCAGGTCTATTTAAAAAACAAAAGACCCAAACAACACACCAAGTAGTTTGGTGATAAGACATCATCTGCTTCTTTTTTGTCTTGCATCCAGATGATACCTACATCTGTCTGGCCAGACACTCATTTAACCTGTCTGCCAAACTTCGGTGGATCTATAGACTGAGCAGTTTCAGAGTTTGGCCGTCCTTATTTCTGCTCAGTTTTATAATCTGAATTTTTTTTTAGGCTGAATTAGGTTGTTCATTTTTTCTATACAGGTCATATTTTCTTGGACCTCTGATCATTCTTGATTTTCTCTTTTGGACATTTTTTGGTAGTATGTGTCTTACCTGCTATGTGGTGCCCAGTGCAACCACTGTATTTCAGTTGGACGCTTGTTACCAGCGCTGAGAAAATCCAAGAGGTGACATGTAGAGCTGAAGTTTGCAGTTCTGTGGTATTATGTCTTCCAAGATAGCCATATTATGTTTTCCAAGGTAGCCATATTCAGTAAAACATAAGTTCCTAAAACCTTAGTTCTTCTTTTCCAGGTTATATGGGGTATACCACCTTTAATGATATTATGGCCTATATTTATACAAATTCCGAGTTGCAGCGAACACAAGCTGCTTCTCTACCAGTCCTACAGCTGAACGTTTAGCTTTCTCTGGAGGAAAACTGTATCGGTTTAAGTTGACATCTTAACTCCCCTTTTTATGATTCCTGTGCTTTGTGAGTGGGACTGACCGAGGGTAATACTTAGCCCATCGTTAAATTCACAGATGTCCTCCTCTCTTGGCCTAGCTACGGATAGTCTTCCACAGAGCCACTCGTGTCACACTTTGGACATAAGCTACATGATGAATTGCTCACCCTAGGCTTTAGATAAATCAAGACATGTCATGTGTGACCAAAGGAAAAAAACACAGCACAGCAGAAGGACGAAATCCCTTAGATTGCCTCATCTCAGTCACAGCTCAGCCAGACCACTGCTCCTGTGATCCCTGCCCTCTTGGCTGTAGCTGTGGCAAACACATCTAGAATGCATGCAGGTAAGTTCTGTGGGCTGTTGCCAGCATAAATGGACAGAGTTGTAAAATCTGTATGTTTACTTTTTTTGCTTTCTGGGTCTCAGAAAGATGAATTCTACTGAAAGAGTCTTCTGGCAATGCATGCAGTTGTACCCAGTGATCTTCACCATGTGTAGAGGTTGCTGATGAGTTCTTTCCTCTCATTAAAGAAAGAAACCAAAACACCCCAATGCAGATAGGTTGCCAATTTGGGAAATGATTGAGCTATGTTAGTATTTTTAATGTTTCTGCTACCTACCAAAGTGTCATAATGCTGTGCATAATGGCATTTATCAGATATTGACCAAAGGATAATTTGTCTGCTGCAATTTGAACTCTTGCTGTAGACCAACATTTCAGAATATGTTATGTCAATATTTTCTTATCAAGATTTCAATTCTTTGAAATACTGAGAATGTAAAGTAGGGAGTTTGGACACATTCAAATTATTATATAGTTTAAAGCAAAATGGCTTAGTGAAAAGATAACCCTTACGTGCTTCAGCAGCATATTAACAGATCATCATTTGATGCCCAAATATGTGAAAGCATGAATAAGGCTGGAGGTCTTAGGGAGTGCGTCTCTGATATATATAACATGTGCTTCAATTTCAAGGCTGGGTGGTTTTCGCACAGGAAGACTATGCCTGTGGTGGTCTAGGAATGAACATATTGTGTGGCTTCCAAGTGACTCAGCACTGTTCCACCAGCAGCAAAGTAGAACCAGAATTGCTATAATCGTCCAGCAGAGGATCAGCTTTCATGGCACAATCTGTTTCATTTCTCAATTGCCGAGCAGTATATAATAGGACTTAACAGGGAGAAAAGAGGAGGAAAAATAGCAGAACTGAAAAATTCTTGGCATTTTTGCAAAACTGGATTTTTATCACTTTTTCAGTTTAAAGAGCAGGAAAAAACTCTGTCTTAATTTCAAGGAAACTGATAACTGTTTAAATGGTACTGGCAGTTGATCAGATGTATTTTGCCATATTATCAATTAAATTAATTTTTATTTTCTCAAATTACAAGGTTGGTGAATAAGATATGGAGTCTAGCTGACAGAGCAAGCTGTATGATGTGACTTGAGAAAGTTGTCTGTGGAAAGTGTCCTTAGGTCATGGAGCTGTGAAAGGAAATACAAGTGTGTAGGTAATACAGGTTAGGTAACGGTTTTGATATGTTCCTATTCTATCTGGGGGTAGGAGGGGGGTCTGGTTTTGTTGCTGAATGACAGGATTAGGCCTGCTGTGCTGTTCCTGGGCAAGTTTGTAGTGTCTGAAAGTCAGGGCTATGAATGTACCAGTAGCTGTTGTCATCCAAGCCCAGTGAATTGGAAAGGTCGTGTGATGAGAGAAATGAGGTCAGGCCAAGAATTGGCAGCGCTGAGGGCTACAGCAAGAGCAGTGCAATGGCTGGACCTGCCTGTTAAAATAATTGATGCACGGTGAGAGTAAAGCTTTCTAGTTGGACTTAACAATTCTACTAAGAAAGTGGTCTTAGGACAAAAACAATTGATGGAATCACAATGTCGTTCTCTATTTCTTTTTTTTTTTTTTTTTTAATAAAGGTATTTTTTTTTTTGTTTTTTTTTAAGCTGTTTCAAGCAAGGATAATTTTGGTTTGGGGTTTTTTTTTTTGAGCAGTTTTAACGAAATATAATCAGGTAACAAGCCAAAGATCTTTAGGTACAGTTTTTCTTTTCTGTGTTGTAGAAAACCAGGTTTTACATGTGTAAGTAAAGACATGTAAGTCTTACATGCCTGAGCAAATTTGTTTGTAATTGACCTGCTGTTAAATTGGGGGGAAAAATGCATCTGGGCACAGTATGTCAAGAGAATAGCTAATAATTTTAAATAAATTATGAACATGCTATTTTTCTCTTTCAAGATACTATAATACAAAGCATGATTGAGTTTGTTCAAGATAATTTTCTATTAATGAAGTGACTACTAAAATTCGATCCTTTATTGTGCCACTTCCTTCTGTGATTTGCAGTTACTTTTGGATCCTGTTGTAGGTGAGCACTGATTAAACGCTGATGCTGAGATAGCTTTTCCCGTATAATTACTAGGGATATTGTCAATATACTAGCACATTGTAAATCCCTTTCAAATGCATTTATTCTAGAATAAAGATGCAGGAAGCAATACCAGTAATAATACTGCAATGTAGGGGGCTCCTCCATTAACTGCAGAGTGAGGGGGAATAGGGGGAGTGGTCGTGTCAATTTAGGATCAATGTAAATGAGCCTTTGTAGAGCTCGGTGAAATCAGGTCTTTTTGAGCACTGCCACCTAATCAGACTTTTTCTTTCCTGTCTTCTCTGTCTTCAGCTGCATCTGCCCTTCTGAGTTTTTCCCTTTGAGTTGCTTGAGGCGTTACTCTTTTGGTTAGCCCTTCTTTCTTGACCCTTTGTCTATCGACTTAAATTTTTGTCACAACAGTCCTGGAAATCCATTTAAGTACTGAAGTTGAATTACATTTATACCTTTTTGGTAAAATCTCAGAGACAAGGAAATGTTGGATTCTCTGAAACTCATTGTTACACTTATGTTTGTGTTGATGTCTAGTATTTTTTTTCTCAGCTGTCTTTCAAAACAGCTACTTGTGACGTCTGCCTTCTACCTCTTGTAGAACTCTAGTTTTCAGACTTTTATATTAAATTAGTGAGCATTTTAATTTGCTCTTCTTTACAAGGTCTGGTTTTCAAGTATCTTATGAAAAAAATAAAGCTTGACTCCCAGCTTGTTACTGTTTTTAAAATATGCGCATGAAGTCTTTAAAAAAAGAAAGTAATAATACACATGCAAAATTCTGCATGTATCTTAGAGGAATTTCTTGGGGAGGGCCCAACATTGGTTTTGCAATCAATATTTTTTAAAAATAGAAACTTTGGCCAAGTTACTGTTCTCAGTAACTTGCTTAAAGTTTTCATATTGCTTGAAGTGTCAAATTGAACTACAGCCCTAATTTGGTCTGAAATGTGGTAATGTCATATACTTAATAAGAGTCGGTATGTGAAAAATGATTTATTAATTTTTCTGTTTTATTTCAGGAAGATGTGGAAACAGGAGTACACCTTGATCCTGCTATTAAGGAAGTTCAGTATAATCCCACTTACGACACCATGTTTGCACCTGAGGTACGAAACAATATTATCTTTAGAGCAGAAATGCCTTTGGTTTAAGGGGCAGGGGTTCCATAAATCTCATGTGAAATTCATATAAAACATACCTTCTTTGGATGCTTGCTGTATTTTGGAATTTAGTTTGGGCAAATTGAAAAATATTCCACACAGTTGTGTTGGTATTTTTAATGCTTGAATTTTACTATTCTGCTGTTCTAAGAAAAATCTTAAAAGTCTTTATCAGAATTATAGCTACAGAAATTAAAAAGCTAGGAAAATAGCATTATAAAGATGTTGAGTAAAACGCGAACTGTATTAAAGTAGTCTCTTACTATTTTCACACTTTTGCTATTTACTCATCATCCTACTTAGAGTGCAATGAATGGTTGTAAGTCTTGCGTATACATGACTTTTAAGAGGCGGATTTAAAATTAAAATCCAAATACTTTCAGTATAATTATTCACATCAGTGCTAAGCACTTTAGCTACTTAAGCTATGCTAAATGTGTATAGAGAAAAACTATTTTAGGCTGAATTTGGACTGCCTGGTGCCACGTGAACCACTTTCTATTTTATTATAACTGACAGGCATCTGAAAGGTAAAAATAGCTGTTCATTTAACTTTTTTCAGTATTTAACTTCTTTCTCCTCTGTTAGACCAGGAGTTAGCATTCTGGGTAGACGGAGGCTGGCTGCATCAGTCTGAAATCTCTACACTAGTTATGTTTTATGTTTAGAAAATCTTTTGTGACATAAATTGTCCTTTACATAGCAAGCTTGCATTTTGCAACTTACCAAAAGCCATGAAGTGTGTGAGCAAAAATACTGATTTAAACTTAGTACAGTGTTATCTTGTGTATGTGTTTTAGTTGGGGATGCCTAATGTGGAACAGTCTTAGGTGTCTCCAAATATGTCTGACACGCATAGGGATTACAGTAAAATTTGGTTTGATATGTGTCTCAGTGTATTGCATTTGTTTGTATTCACTGTTCTTTTCCCTAACCATGTCTTGGTCAGGAAGACTAGCATTTGTCACCTCGCAAGAAGAAAAGCGAGACAGGGTTTCATCAGTGTATTTCCTGGAATAATACAGCAAGTCCCCAGTTGCTTTTTCAATGCACAAAAGTATCATCGGCAGTGTAATTTCCACATCAAGTACATGAGCTTAGTAGGAGCTGATACCTCTTTCTTGGTGTCTCCCCCTTATAAGGGATAATATGCTGTGGTTTTGTCTTCTGAATGCTTGTACTGATCACAGACTGAATGGCAGTGTTTTGTGTCAAGTAGTTGATATTGATTTGTCTTCTGTACCAGTAATGCAGGCTAGAAAGTTCAATCATGAAACGAACTGTTCAAAGCACCTGTGTAAGCAACTGCTGTGTAAAATAACAGACCAAGAACCTTATTCAGTAGTCATAAAGACATATAAAGTTGAAGTCATTTTGCGTTACAGTTACAGACAAGCCTTTTTCCTGAAAAAATGTAGACACATAAATAAGAAATTAGTAATTCTGATATACTTTCTTTTAACATTATTGATGTAGTTTGGACCAGAAAACCCATTTAGGACTCAACAAATGGCTGCACCTAGAAATATGCTTTCTGGATATGCAGAACCGGCTCACATCAATGACTTCATGTTTGAACAACAAAGAAGAACATTTGCAACCTATGGTAAGTCGCTAATAGTAGAATTGACCTCCACCTTTATTATACCCAGGTTGGACAAAACAAGTTGTTCTCTTTAGAACAGTTAATAGGACTGCAAGTTCTGTAAATTGCTTTTTAACAGACATACTAAAATAGGGAAAGGTCTTTGAATGAGAATCTATATGGCTGGAGATCGTAATATTTATTTGGGAAATCTCATGTTGTAATTCCCTTTGAAACTGTAATCAAGTGTATGACCTCCTACCAAACTCCTTCTTATTAATCCTTCTATTAGTTGCATCAGTCTAGAAAACACAAATCAAAATTTCGCACTTTTTAATATGACAAATAACCGTAGATCTGTTATGCAAATAGATTCTTTCATGTGATCCTAACTAAAGGTAGCTCTCTCAAAACCAGAAGGAAGTCTTACTGAGTTGTCACATTCTTCAAAGTGGTTGCCTCTAGACACAAGCTGAATTAACAGGAATCGAAGAAAGTGGGAATACATTATTAAAATATTCTTAGGAATGACAGACCCAAAGAATTCTACATTGATGGTCATTATAATTGCTGCTTTCTTACATTGAAAGAAACCTTACCTTCTTACCTTTTCACTTGTAAATAGTTACATTCGAAAAATGAAACATTTGAATTTTGAAGAGGCTTGAGTGTCAAATAGACCTTTTATAGATTGTAAGAAGAATTGATTTTTTTTAAATAGGGAAAATGTGGAAAGACCATGGATGCTAATCATTCTTTTGGACATGTTTGAAAGAACAAAACTGCCACATATTTACATATAACAGTGGTTAATTTTTCTTCTGTGTTTCACTGTAAACTTTCATTTCTGTTTTAAACTTGACTGCAGGTGCTTGTCTTGCCAATATGAATGTTTTCAGATGAAGTATCGCTTTATTTAGGCAAGTTCTGATACTTCTGTATAAACATAGTGTCACAACACTCAACTTTTTGCGCAACAGATTTGCGTCTTACTCATATTTACATTCAAAATACTTCTCCCTGCAAATTGTCATGGCTCAAAATCACCTCCCTACACAAAAGTCCTCAAATTCGTTAGGGCTTTATGCACCCATGAATTCACTTACTGCATTCTGTTATGGATGAAATTGGGACTTTATTGCTAAATCTGTGTGAGCCATGTGTTACAGTGAAACCTACCTAAAATCAGGGAATATAACATCCTCGGTTTCTCTTCGTATTTGCGTTTTATTAGAGGTTTTCTTGTAAATGTTAAAAACGGAAATGTATTTAAGGCAGGTTTGTTTTTTTTTCCTTTTATACAATTTTAGCTAATAGGTACTTTTCAGTGAGTTGATAGAATGTGGAATATAAGCAAAATGCCAGTATTAAGAAATGGATGTCTGGTTCCATAGCATAACTTTTACTTACTTGACTGCAATTTTGATGTTAGAACTTAGCAGGCAATGCAGGTAAGAGCCCATTCAGGGTCTGAATAGACAGGTTAGACTTCGTTCTGTGAAATTAAACATTGCATTGTGTGGGTTGTGCATTGGGGGAGGGGAGGTGTGTAAAATAGATACTGGAAAAAAGAGTCTGTAGGCATATAGTGTTTGGTTTGGGGTTGTTGTTTTTTTTGTTAAATTTTGTTTGGAGGAAGATAAACTAGTAAGTCTACTCAAAGCTCCTGCTATTGCTCTGCATCATCATTGTACACAGCTGCCTTGAAAGCTGTATTACAAGAGAGTATAAAAATATATTTTTAAGACTGATAACATTGGCAAATGTGCAACTATCGTATTTGGCTTCCTAGAAATGTGCAATAGAAAATGATCTGGATACGGTGAAAATGGAACCATGAAAAAGCTGAGATAGGCAATTTAAACTGCAAGAACAAGCACTGAGAAGCTGAAGCTCAAGCTAGAAGATGCAGTAAATGACCATGATATCCTGGTTTACTAGAAGGTCTGTTAAAAACAGCACTCCTCTAAGTTGTCAGAAAGCTGTCTATTAAAAAATTCAATATTCTCTTTTCCATTTGGAAGGAGGCAATAAATATCTTCTCGGAAAAGACCAAGTATAAAAATGCAAGTATAATTGCCAGGCATAAATCTAAGTCATACATGTTTTTAAGGACTAAGTCTTAACATGTTGGAAGAACAGAGAGTAAACCTCTTAATTGAAAGCTGCAGATCTTGAGACTCTGGCCTCTGTTGGGCTGTTTAGCATCATTGTTCTAAGGAAGGAGGTCTCAAACAAATCTGCAATGGCTAGTATGTAGATTAGCAGTGATTGTAACGGTAGAGCATGGTAGAAGACAGAGGGGATGGGAGTCTTAAAAAAAAAAGAAAAGCTTTACATAGAATCTTGAAAGTTTTTACATATTCAGTGAGAAACCTATATACTCATCACAAACAAAACCCAAGTACTTTTTAGCAAAGAGTCTTTGTCATCTATTTCTCTTGCAGTAAGTATTTACTGTTGAAAGTACTTTCTCCTTGTGAGGCTTGGATAGCTCGGAACATCCATGCTGTCTTCCAGCCCTTTATCCTGTCAGGCAGGTGGGCAGCAGTGGACGCCTGGTGAGGTGTAGCAGAAAGAAGCAAGTGAATAGTGATACATGTAAATGCTTTTTTCAATATGCAGTCTCTCAACCAAGGGCAAGGTCTCTGTATTTGTTACTTTTCAGTTAACTTGTTGGTTTTGTTTGGGTTTTGTTTTTGACAGATTTGTCCAGCTGCTTCTTGAACCTGTGTGATTTTTCTGTGTATGTAGTAACCTATTGCGGGCAGTTCAGCAGCCAGGACCTTCTGTGAGGAAATACCTGTTTTGAACAATCCCTTAGTCTCTTGTGTTGGGAGACACCATGAGCAGTCATTTCTTACTCACTGTTTCTGTGTCACTCCTGATTTTATAGATCTCGGCCGTAACTTCATTTCAGTCTGATTTTTTTCCCGCCTGAAAAGATCTGGTTAATGTTCCTGTTCCTCAGTTGCAGCCTTTCCCTGTCTATGGCTGTGCTTGTTTCTCTTCCATGTCTCTACAAATTCCACTGTATCGTTCCCAAGATGAACAGCAAAGCAGGATACAGCTTTTAACATGTAATCTCACCAAGAATTTGTTCTTTGGCTTAATAAAGTGAGAGGCTTTTTCCTGTGATTTTCTAAGAATTCTTAACATTGCATGTTTCTCTACGATTTTGAGTAACTTTGTAACAGCTACTTGCTCCCTTTTCCCAGATCACTTATCAGTCTGTGGAACAGGGTGGGCCTGAGCATGGGTCCTACAGCAACTTTCTTGTGCTGTGGAAACTGACCGTTTGTTCTTGCCAGTGTTTTAATAACTTTTAATCAATTGACCATGTAAAGACGTGGGTTTTTTAAAGTGTCTTTGAGGAACCCTGTAATCAGTCTAATTTGGTTTGGTATCCAACATAACCAAGCTATGCTCACCTCAGAAATATTCTGGAGTTTTGGCATTGTAATTTACATTGTACAGAAAGCTGGGGTATCTGCTCTGCTGCAATATAGAATGCTCACCCAAGTGCCTACTCATTGTTTTCTTCATTATAGTTTCTACTGCTTGAAACTTCTAACCATTCAAATGTCTGGCTCGTTCACCTGTAGTTCCCCAGATGTCCTCTGAAGCATCTTTTGAAAGTTGGCATCATATTTGATACATTTCATTTCTGTCATATTGAGGCAATATTAGGTGAGAGTTTTTCCACTGTGGTTCAGCTTTAGATCTCTTGGATGACTACCATCTAGTCCCAGTGTTTTCCTACTACTTAGTTCACTCATTAGTCTCCTGACATTTCCCTTGGAGGTAGATATTTTGTCACGTTACCCATAAAGGTAGGTTCTAGTTCAGGAGCCTACCCAAGCTCCCCTGTAATGAATGTGTTTAAAAAAAACCTCAGTGGTGCTCTCTCTTCATTCCTTGATCATCTGTTGGCCTACATGCTGTCTGGTATGCTTTCTGCCCCTGCAGGTTTTGACAAAGAACAAGTGTCAGTTTTTATACCTTACGTGATTTGCTCCTCGCTTTCTTTTTTCTTTTTTGGGGGGGAAAAGGCTGCCTTACTGTAGTATTTACTTTGTCTGCTAGAATTTGGTTCTTTGTATTTTTCACGTTTGGATGCAACTTCAGCTCTTTGAAGAAGAGTTCTTTACTTCTAATAGTTTCTCTTTACATACTGTTCAGCTGTGCTCACTTCCTTCTGGTCTCTTTAAAGTCTTCTTTTAATAGCTGGCAGGCATTAGTTCTTTTTCTCCTACATGCTATCTTTGAAGTGTCCCTGCATTTGGAAAAGGCTTTACCCTTCAGTGCTGACTTTCTGTTCCTTTTTAAAATCTTCTTTACTTATTATAGCCATCCTGCTTTAAGAGTGAGAGCATTGTAGTAAACGTTTTTACGGCTTTCTTTGCTTTCTCAAGAATGTTAATTTATACTGTACTATGGTAATTGTTAAAATGTGTATCCTTAGAAAAAAAAATATCTTAAAATCAAGTTTCTTGCAGTGCTTAATTAGCTTTTTTTCATGTGATTCTCTTTAAAATGACTGCTTCACGGTACAAGTACCTTGTGTAAAAATGCTGTTTTCATCACATCGTGGTGTGAGATTTGCACAGTCTACTACAAGAAGATGATTAAAATATGTCGTTATTAGTGTGGTTCTTTCCCTAGCACCTTTTAACTGCTGTTACCATTTAATGGTTGTTGCATCTTCTGGCTGAACAGTCCTGCCAACTGTACTCACCACTACTTAAAACTGGAATTTCAATCCAAAGGGTCCTTTAATGCTTGTTAACGCTATTGACTTGTTAATCTGATCTGTCTTTAGTCTTTCTGTAGCATATAGCATGTTTTTTCCCCACTGGTATTACCATTTTATTTCTGTATTCTTTCTACAGAGTGTATTCAAAACGTGTATTCTATCCAATTATGTCAGTATTGTCCTACCAATTACATTAGTTTATGAATTTAAAAAAAGATATTCCAGCTTCGCATGTACTATTTTGAGCCTCTGCCATTTTTTATGCATGCTTGGGTTTTCCATTTCCCTGCCCTCAGTTTAAATAGGATTCTGTGCTTATTGCTATCCCTGTTATCTGAAGTTTCAGATTTCTGTGCTACCTTTTGCTTAATGATAAGGCTTTTTTAAGATTGTGTGTCATTCCTAATTGTTTATTTCTCTTTAACTCTTGGCTATCCCCGACTATTTAATCAAAAAGCACTCTTTGAACTTTCTCAATACCAACAGCCTTTTAAATCTACATGAGACCTACCCATCTCAGTACGGTTCCCTTCATTCCAGAAGTTTGGAGAGGTGAAGTTGACACAGGCACTGAATATGTTTTCCACATTAGGGATAAGATCTGTATCTTCTCTTTGTAGTAAACAACTTCTTGAAGATGAGCTGCCCTTCTAGAATGTATTTTCTGCAAATTCACAAATTCCATAGCATAATCAAGTCACTTTTGTACTGTTTCTTAGTCTCTGGAAAACTGAGGAAGAGTATGCCAAATGCAAACCTCAGATCTCTGACAGATCAACCAGACCTCAACTTCTATATCAAGAGTGTCTCTGTGATACCAGCATTTGGAAGTAGTCATGTATCTGCTGCTGTCTATATTCTTTAGGATACAAAACATTGTAGTTCAGGCATATTATAATACACAAAAAGAAAAGCCAAATTTTAGACTGCTCTAGTCATTCTCTTTTTTTTTTTTTCCTAAACACTGAATTCTTAAGCTGTCATTTCATCCTTGATCCCCAAGAAGTTGTGAACCCTTGTTATTGTGAAGGCAAACCTGCTTCTCTTGTCTTGCAGACTCCCCAGAAGGAGTCGGGGGATATTCAGGTCTTGTATCCACAGGCAGCGGCTGGAAAGCAGTGATATAGTCAGATCTCTTGAGTCAGAACTGCTTCAAGGTCATTCCCATTTTTATACTATTTTGCATGGTTTTAAAACCTACATAAATGTCGTAGTTGTGGTTTTGTAACTGTAGTTTTTTCATTAGTGTAATAGTTGAGATTTTATTGATACTACCCTGAACTTTCTGTGCTGCAAATTTAAACTATTTCTTACATTCTCTTCAGCAGCCCTGTCAAGCCATGGGTCTCCTTGTCTCTAACGTTTCGCATATTGAAGCTACCTTTGGGTCCATCAGTTTTTCACCTTCCGTCCTTCATCTCTCTTTAGACTGACGTGCATGTTTCTTCAGTGTTTTCTAGGCCTTCCCCTTGCCCCTAACATTTTATTATTATTGTTGCTCAACTTTTATCTAATTTTTTATTTAAAACACATTGCTTAAAACTGGATGTGCTAATGTAGATTAGGCCTTGCCAGTGCTGTTCCATGTTTTATATAGTTTTCCCTTTGCAATAAATCTCAGATTTCTTTTTTCTTTTTTTTTCCTCCTTGGTGTCAGATAGACTTGTCAAGTGTATCAATACCACTACCCTTGTAGCCTGTATTTTTTCCCCCTGTACCTAATCAGTTATTTTCTTTTTTTTTTTGCTGTTTGTCATTCAGCATGTCTTTCAAGTGAAATATTTCACACTTGTTTTTGATGTCAGCTGCATGTTTTGCAGGTATGTGATGCTTTGCTGACAGCATAATCTGTAAAAGTATTGAATAAAATAGTCCAGGCAGGCCAACAAACATTATTTTTCCAATGTTGTAGTCCTCCGAGCATGGCTAAAAAGACTAGGAAGTCCTAAAATACAAACACTTGTTTATTTTTCTGTATCTGTACTCTCAGCAGAAGCAGTCTCTTTTCTTGAAAATTCCCTTTTGAGCTCTGTTAAAAAAAAAAAAGGCAATATGCTCTCCTTAATTATATGTGCATATACAAATTTTCATTGTGAAGCAGAATTATGGAGTTTTTTACACGCTGCACACAAACTGTTCATAAATATGGTAGAAAAACAATTTCACAGCTATTTCAGCATCAGTACTCATCATCAGCGGCCTGCTTCATTCATGCAGCATTTAGTATTTTAAAATCTCTCCTTTGCAAGATATTCATGTCTTATTAAATAAGAGACAATCTCCTGTCCATGAATCTCAACACTTTTTATGAGCGTTGAGTAAGTTGGTTGTCAGAAAGACTGATATTTTAAGAGCTTAAAATGATTCTTAGGAATGACACTTCTGATTATTTTTTTTTCATCTGCTCGTGTTACATGCAACACCTACGGTTGCTATTACCTCTTTCAGTTGTAGGCACTTTATTCTCTGATGACTTTGGTCTCGTGGAGAGGCCAGTCCAGTCAGAATGGGCCGGTCCGGCTGTATTGTTCCATGTACCTGAGCTGCCTTGGGTTCTCTGTGCGCTGTATTGCACAGCATGGTGTAAACACACTTTAATTAGCTGTCTTTCTGGAATGCACATCAAAGTCTGCTTATTTAACCAACCATTTTCAGGTGCACTGAAATTATGGATGTAGGTGGAATTGTACCTTTCCTTGCTAAAACGTAGCATGAAATATCTACCTCCTAAATAAAACTGAAGGAGACGTAGGAGTCAGGGCACATTATATGGCACACCAGCTGAGTAGGATAAAAGCAAGCTGTCTTTTGCAGCTGCGTTTAGGAGTCCCAGCCAGAAAGAAAAGATTCTCTTTCACATATCCACTAGAAAGTAGAAATTGTTCAGAGCTTTGCTATGAGAATGATGCTGGACCAAATTCAACCCAGCTATAAGAAGTCTCCGCTTCCACGGGAAGCTGTGCTTGGCCCAGGGGCCCTATTCATTAGAATACTGTCCCTCTTTTACAAGTACCAAGCAAATAGAGTCCCAGAGCCTGTGTCAATACAGTTGGAGGACAAGTAAACCACTGTATTGATTTTGACATAAATCCAAAGTATTATCTCTCTGTTGTTAACAGAAACCTTATAGCTTGGAAAATGAGCCATTGAAATAGTGGCTTAATAAAAGCAGGCAGTTAAATTAGCGAAACTCTAATTACAGTGTCTGCTCAGTTTGGCTATCCATGGAAGTAAATCCTAATCACAGCCTAGAATACCTAAGCCAGACAACAAAAAAAGCTGATAGTGGGAATCTGTATTTCATAAGAGGTCATTGGTATATATTTCTCTCCCTGTATTCACAGAGCATCTGGGCGTATGTTGTTCAACGACTGCAATACCTGGTCTTACCAGGTTTGAAGCTCCTGAGTTGGTCTGCGGGTGGATTGCTCCATTTGTATAGGAACACTTGCTGTGTTCTTGGAATCGCTCTTTGACTAATTTCAATAGGTGGTTTTTTTTCAGCATCTAAAAATAAATGAACCGGACCATCTTCTAGGACAGTAATATTTCTGAGAAATGGTTGGGGAGATGATCTCCTTTGGCTATTGGGATGATGTTGATAGGTTCTCAACTTGTGTGAACCCAAGTGTTTTCATGGACCGTTGGTCTCTGGGGTGGCCTGGGTCATCTCCCACTGTTCGTGATTGTCTCTGTGAATCAACAAAAATATAAGAATTAGATTGTATCCTGTAATATTTCTTTGATTTTGTGTGTGTGATTAGTTTTACTGGTGATTTCATATCTTCATTGCCTCTGTCTTCCCCCACAACCCCCCTTTTTTTTTTATTTTTCCCTTCCTGATATGGAGAAATTCTCATTGGGTCCTCAAGGGACAATTTGTCACTTGAATAATATTTAATAAAAATTGGTGATGTGTCCACCAGGGTGCAGTCTTTCCAAAAAAAAAAAAAAAAGCCATCATGGTCAGTAACCGTTCAGTGCATCCGTTCCTTGGAAACTAGAGGAGTTTATCTGTCTCTTATTCTTGTAAGATCATGCGATCCACTCAAGGAGAAATAGAGAAAAACTGTAAGATAGGCATATTAAAATAAGAATGTCAGTATCAGAAATTGTAAATATCTTGAATATCTATGAAATGCTGATAGATTTTATAAATAATTTATAAGAGTAAATGCAGCAGGTTTTGTTGTGTGGTTTGGTGGGATTTTTTTACAGGACTCAATAGCTGCAATCAGGAAATGAGGGTGTGAATACTTAATTCTTTTAAAAATTAAAGGCCATTGCTTCTGCCTTTGATACAATCCACATTAGTTAAAGCAACTGCTTTCAAGTTGAGGGAAGAAGCTTTCCCAGCTTTCCAGGAGGATGAAATAATTTCTGCTGGGGGAGACAGGATATGCACAAAGCCCTAGAAAACTTTATTTGCTTTCGTTTTTCCCCTCGTGTCTGTCTGTCAGCTTCCTTCCAGCTGCTGCCATCGCCGGTGCTGCCAGAGATGAGTGGTATCCCCCTGGCTGTGACCCAGCGGAGGTGGCAGGCAGAGCAGGGCAGGGGGCTGCGGGGCCAGAGGCTGCTGAAGCTGGAGAGCCCTCTGTGCGCAGCGGCATCGGGCTGGTTTCAAGCGTAGCTTACTGCCTTCGCAGACCAAGGAGCAGTATCCCCAGCTACAGCAGCATCTGGTTAAAATCACATGTCGCTGCCATAAGATTTTGAGCTAGTCTTTTTTTCCCTTGTGCCGTGTTACAACAAGAAGAGGTTGCTATGGCATTTCAAAAATCTCATGTTTGTGTTAAAGCAAACTGATCTGAATTCAGTGTTGGGCTGGGGACCTCCAAAGATCCCTTCCTACCAGAAAGATTCTGTGATTTTGCTCACTGTAACTATGCTCTCTTTGCATCGTATGTTAGCTGTTGCCTGTTATATTTATGTACTTCTCTGTTTTGTGCAAATTTAAGCATTCTGGCAGCAATGCATACTCAAGGACCTCATGGTGATATTTTGTGGTAATCCTAATACCCAGGGCAAGTGAAAAGTGGATGGGATTTCAAAGTGTCTTTGATGGCCAATGGGGAAAAAAAAAATGATGGAATTAGGGGGGGAGAGAAAGTCATAAAAGCTGTACAAAACAAAAAAAAACCCAACTTGAAATAATAGTATTTTATTTCTCCTGTTGTTCTAGGTTATGCATTAGATCCCTCTATAGATAACCCTGAAGTTGCTACCAAATATATTGGTTCTGTAGAAGAAGCTGAAAAAAATCAAGGTAAATAATTCAGAATCTTACATAAATGACTTGCAATTGATGACTGTTTCCAATTCTTCACTAAGAAATGGAGTAGGTATTGGCAGAGGACGAAATTATTAGAGACTTACCCATGTCCAAAGACACAATAAATGAAGATGTGTTGCAATTGTAATATGAAGAGGGAAGAGAGATACTGGGGGGCTTTTTTTTTCCTGCAGCAGTGAATATTTCAGGCTACAATTCTGTCAGATTTCAAATTGGGATTAGTAATTGGAACCTAGCGTGTGCCATTATATGAATAGAATTGATCTGCATATTTGAAACAGAGCTTTTTTGCTTCTCTTAAATTCTGTCCTGGCTAAAATTGTAGTATTTAGGATTGTAGCATTAGGATACTTGTATGTGGGGCTGATGGCCTTATGTGTGCTACTCAGTAGCAAACTGATCGCTGTGTGCAACCTCTGGCATTCTGTCGGGAATTGCATGTTATCGCTGTTTAGCAGAGTTAAGCTGTTCGGGTTATGTGGAAAAGAAAATCCATTGGAAGGTTGCCAAATGGTAAAGGCATAGCGTGCCACTGGGAGGATCGACTACCAGAGGCATGGGGTTTGTAATTAATACTTTAATACAAGATATTTAACACTCAAAGTGACTTGCATTGGAAAACTCCATGTGTGTAAACTTTAAAGTTACGTTTTCCCTTGCATGTCTTTCTAACACCTTGTTCGCATGTATATACGAAGGTTCTTTATTTCTGTGTCATATTCCTATTTCCATGGAATATATCCAAGGTTATTTCCTTCCAAAGCAGGATAAAGAAAATAGACTTATTTTGGTACAGTAGCTACAGGTATTAGACAGAAATGGCTAAAACAAAATAATTCAAAAAATAGGGAAAATAACCTTTTCATAATGGAATTTTAGTAATTTATTTTAAGAAAACTTCATTAATGTACGATTCCCTCATATAATCGTTACTTCAGTTTTTACATTGCCTATTTCCCCTTGCTTATACAAAGTTCTTTTCAGCTCCTTTGTACTAGGCAAGTATTACTGATGCTGTAGGAAACCATTATTTGAAAATTGCACATAATTGCATATACAACCTTTTGAAAAACTTTTAAGTCATAACTTTAACATCTTCTAACTTTTTATTTCATCCCATATCTATATTGTTTAATGGTTTTGACAAATGAAATTCTGAGGGCACAGCGTTTGTGAAAAGTAGGCATTTATATGAAAGAACAAGACAGTGAGTGGTTGGAGGTGGATGACCTTGTCAATGGGAAAAGACTTTTTAATAGGGCCTGTAGTGATAGGAGCAATGGTTCTAAACTAAAAGAGGGTAGATTCAGAATAAAGGAAGATATTTTTTTTTTACGATGGGGGTGGTGAAACATTGGCACAGGTTGCCCAGAGAGGTGGTAGGTGCCCCATCCCTGAAAACATTCAGATTCAGGTTGGACGGGGCTCTGAGCAACCTGATCTAGTTGAAGTTGTCCCTTCTTGTTGTGGGAAGGTTGGACTAGATGACCTCTAAAGGTCCCTTCTAACCCAAACTATTCTATGATTCTATGACTTTTTACTAAATTAAAATACACAGTTGGGGTTGCGGTTTTAGGAGACTTGTCTTATTTTGATTTGGTTGGTTTTTTTAGAAACAGAGAGGTGAGGGGGATCAGAAGCCAGTTGTTAGGACTCTACTCTTTCAAACACTTCACTGTATAAAGCATGAAAATTGATGTATTCATACAGTCTGCTAACTTATTGTTAAAAATGCATGAGTACATGCATGGTTGAATTAACAAAGACACACAGTTTAAGTGGTTCCTCTGTTCCTGTACATAGTTAGTAGTGTTCATAGAGAAGTTAGTGATGCGTTGGCCAATTTTGCTCAAATGTTTTTTCCATTTTGCTGTGTGTATTGGAAGGAGTGGTGGTTTTGCTTTTAAACTGACTATGATATGACCTATGATGCTGTATTCTGTGTTAGCATCTAGATAGCATATTGTTTCTTTCTTCAGGTTTAACAGTGTTTGAAACAGGACAAAGAAAAATTGAAAAAAGGAAGAAATTCAAGGAGAATGATGCATCAAATATTGATGGTTTTCTGGGACCATGGGCAAAGTATGTTGATGAAAAAGAAGTAGCTAAACCATCAGAAGTAAGTACTACTTTAACACAGTAGTTATAAATTGTTACATTGCAGTAGTTTTAAACAGAGATCCAGCTGCACTAGTAGTTTTTCCAAGCAGAAGGTCTGTGCTGTGCTTTAGGGTGACAGAAACATTTCAGGTGATATATCCAAATAAGGTGTTCTGAATATTTTGCATTCAATTATTTGAAAAACTGTTTGGAAATAAAATTAATTATATCTCTATGAAGTGTGTGGAATCTAGTTAAAACATTTTTATAAACAGAAGCAGCTTGAAAAGAACTGAAAGTAAAACTTTTTTTAAAAAAGGGAAATAAAAAACAGCCAAACAAAAAACATTACCCCCCCAAAAAAACCCTCTCCAACCAACATATATTCTTTTGGTTTAGTGATGCTTAGCTGTAGCCTATGAATAAAAATATAGTATTTAATTATTTTCAGTGTACATAACTTTTTAAATTATTCTGCTTTTGGTAAATGTATTCTTTTTATTGATGCTTAGAAATATTTCTAATCTCATTTAGCAAATAAATGTCTTCTTAATAGTAAGTAAATGGTAGGGCAGTTCTGGATTTTGTTATGTGATTCTGAACTCTGAATTTTTAAAGTCAAGTTCGTGTTTTATTTTTCCAGGAAGAACAAAAAGAATTGGATGAAATAACAGCTAAGAGGCAGAAGAGAGGAAAAGTAGAAGATGATAAACCTGGAGAGGAGAAGACTATATTACATGGTAATGGCATCTTCCTGCCTGTTCTCATTTTCTTGCTCACTGTGTTTTCTTGCCTGCTGTGTTAATTAGTAAGGATGGCAGACAGCCTCAGCAAAACTGCTGAGGCACCTTGATGTTTCTGTATTGGAGATAATAGTGCTCACAGGCATAAGCATAAAGGACAGGGAAAGAGATAAACTTGGACTAATTCCACTTCATACTGTGAAGAGCAGCGTGGAAATGTCATCTTTCAGGGTACTGGTTTTATTTATTTATTTTCAATGGTACTAGATGCGTATATCCATCTCCTATTTTACAGAGCAAACATTTTAAAGTTATGAGTTTGGCTTAGTTTCAACTTCAGAATTACTGCAGTTTTATGTGTCAGTACTTTCATCAGCAGGTAGTGCTTTGAGTTATGGCTTACATACAATTTAGAAAATCACTTGGACTTTATACTTCCTCCATTCTTAATGTTCTTGCTGTCATAGTATGAATAATTGTGTATCAAATAATTACCCTGTGGAAGCCTATAGCACGTGGTACCTGCAAAGAAAATGGTTTCGTAACTAAGTAAAATTAAGTGATTTTTGGAAACTATTGTTTCAGCTCTCTGCATGCAGAACAGTTCTGCCTTATATTGCTTGGCACAGAGAGTTAGGTAAACCAAGTCTCTTTCTACAGCCAGGCTTACGTGCACAAGCTGGAGCACCCATTCTTATGTGTAGTAAAGAAGCAGCTACGAGAGACACATTGCTGACATTAGTACTTCATTCTATTTATAGGCAGTAGATCACAATAGTATTTATTGAAAAGTGATGAGTATAACAAACTTGAAATTTTAGCCATGGAGCCTCCTATGGAATAATTACTTTGTTTCAAACTTTTCGTGGTCTCTACCTGAAGTTTCACTGTGAAAGACCTTACAAGATAAACTTCAATTTTCTCAAACACAAACATTCCAGAAATAGGCCGTTTTGTAGACATGTGTAAACAAGGATACTGTGGAGGAGGGCACTTGTATAACCACAACTGCCATAGCAATATCCCCGAAATGGAGAAATTAGTGCACAGCTTAATGTCATGGCTATCCAACACAAGTCTGCTCTGAAATATCCGTTTCTGTGCACAAAGTTAGTGTAAGCAAACCCTTGTTGGCCTGAGGAACTCTCTCGCTCTTTGATGATGAGTAAGATGTGTATCGGGGGCAGATTGTCTTAATGGTGAGATTATCCAAGCAGATTTTGCTGAAATGACTTAATTTGAGCTCAACTGATGTCAAATAAGATTCCACATCTGTGTTCTATGAAGTAGGGTTTTCTTTCCCCCACCCCCTTCACAGCAGAACAGCTGCGTTGAGAAAAACCTTAATTGCGTGACTGTTGAGTCTTTTGAAGATTATAACCTCTAAAAATACTGGCTCTTGGATTCTAAGAATTCCATGTTTACCTTTTCAGTTAAGGAAATGTATGACTATCAGGGGAGATCTTACCTTCATGTCCCTCAAGATGTTGGAGTTAATCTCCGTTCTACAGTGCCACCTGAGAAGTGCTATCTTCCAAAGAAACAAATCCATGTGTGGTCTGGACATACAAAGGTAGGAAGTCATGTTTGTGAGTGTGCATCATAAAAACCCTCTTCACTTTGTGTCTGAAGCTACTAACTTCTATGAAATTGAAGTATCAGTAGAAGGAAAGGAGTATTTTCGTCTCTACCACATTATGCACGTAAATGGTTTCATTACATGCTCACACAAGGTGTTTGCCTGCATATACTTTTTTTACGAACATAATGACTTACTGACCTCCTTTAAAAGAACAAATATTTTTCAGTTACTTCTGTCTTAAGAGCTATTTCATATCAAACTTATGAAAAGTTACATAAGTTTTGTGATTATGATGCATCAGCGTTACCAGATTCCCAAATGCAGCTATTACCTTTGAGAGGTGTGCCTTGTTAAGAGGGGTTTATTTGATGATGCTACTTAACATTTACAGTTTCTTCTTGTGCCAGAGCCCATAACTATATACATAATTTTGGTATTAAAAAAGCATTTCACTGATCAGGTTTGTAAAGCTTATACTCAATTTCCTGCTTCTTTTGTCTGTAATTTTCAGTATTGCTTGAAGGAATATGCTGTGCTGCAATGGACAGCACCGTAATGGTATCTGAAAGATGGAAGAAAGGAGGACACAGGGAACACTTTTAGCTTTTACCCTTTTTCAGCTGTCACAACTCTGAACTCTTCTGATGCAGATGATTGCTGCATCAAAGAGCTTGTAGCTGCACCTGTCAGTGCTGTCCAGAATAACATCTCCTCCCCAAAGCTCTAGTAGCTCCTCTACCTGTTATCCTGTTAGAACAGACTAATGCATAAAATAGCTTTTTCCTTCAATGAATAATGGTATCAATGAGAGAAGCAAAAGACAATCCTAGAAAAGCCGAGGGATATAAGTAGACAATAATAGGAAGGATGAAGGACCCAACTCCAACCAGGGGTGGAAGGAACTGGATGGAATATGAATAGAGTAAGTGACATGAAATTGAAAGAAGGGACATCAAATTATGAGTACTTGGTGTTTCTTTGGACTTTCTCTAGTTGGAGTACCAAAAGTACAGATAGATGGGAAGATGCTGTGCTCCGGGAATCCGAGTTCAGTGGGTAGAAGCCACTGGTAGTATAAGT
>VXAK01027684.1:0-10583 GCA_013399435.1 Arenaria interpres | reverse complement strand
AAAAAAAAAAAAAAAAAGTATACGATTGCAGGAGGATCTGTTTCTAAACCAAGAAGTTGACTGAGCAGTTTTATTGGACTATCCTCTATATTCATAGAAGCTTCTCATGATGAAAGTCATGTAAGTGACATTGTAGCTAGCTGTCCCTTTTTTTGTTATTTTCCTCTTATGGAAAATGCAGCCAGGATGTGATAATGTTCCGTTTAAACACATCCCACCACCCAAAACAATACACAAGGTTTAAAAAACCTCCCAGGTGTAAGTCAGGTTAGTTTCTGAGGCCAGAAAGGCATGGGTTTTTTGCTACAGCCTAGCTTAGTCCATGGAGGATCAAACTCCCAATTTGACTTAGAACTTCAGTGAACTCCCAGGACTCTAGCTGATCCTCTGCTCCAACACAAACCACAATCTTAGGAGCATACACTTTTTAAAAATACATTCTTCATGTCTTTTTGCTTTTTCTTCTTAGAAGACGTGTTTCCTCAACAAAGCAGGTTGGAAAGAATTACCATTCATTGTTTTGTAGGTTGCTGTTTAGCTTTCATGAATCTCCAGTTAAATGAGTTTCCTAAATACAAATCTCCAGTTGCTAGAAGGTGTTTTTTTTTTTTTTTTTCAGAACAAGAGGTTCTGCTTTTTCCTGAAGGGCTTTTCTCACTGCTATTAAAATGTACCTCAGGAATAAAGACTGACATTGTTTCCAGCAGATAGATGCATAATCAGAAAAGTTGACCCAACCGATATCTTCTACAGTGTTTTAGAGGGAATGACCGCATCTGTTTCATACCCGTAGATTCTTGATTATGACTATGATCAAACCTTTTTTTTTGCCAAGAAGTCACCCAATTTGTGATTTTCCTCAATGGTGTTTAACCAAGAACCTTTTCTTTAGGGCTGTAAATAAAACATTTCTCCTTGCACAATACTATAACTAAAGTCAGCAAACAGTCAGCTGTGGCAGATTGTGCCTGGTCTGTATAATTGAGTTTGATTAAGAGTTTTGTTGCCATCACTGGTTTTATTCCCTTCCCATGTAAACATTTTACATTTTCTCATGGTTAAATATTGTTTTGCTTTGTTTATTTGGTAGAACTGCCACAGAAGATGAACATTCGAATATAGAATTAATTAACATTGATGTCATTGTGTTCAAAGGAACATAAGGTTGGGAGGGGAAAAAAAGACATAGTAATTATTGGAGTGTTTGGTGGGAGTTTATTTTACAAACACTATCATTATGTTGACAACAGTGTAGCAATATGTTCCACAAGGCTTTTGTTACTTACAGAAATGGGAGGGTGGAGCATGGATGTTGTTTTTTTATATTGCAGGAATTCTTTCTCGGGGTCACAAGCAGACCTAGCTGCCTGCGAACCCTGGGAAAACAGAGATTCTGCATCCTCATATCTCACCACCATTTGGATAATGTAAATTGAGTGGAAACAATCCAAATCAGAACCTACTTTTCAGTTTGCAGCCTTGAAGGGTGGTAGCAGAGCAGAAAGACGTTCAGGGCTCTAGGCAGTCACTCTCGTGTGTGTGACCAGTCCCATGTCAGGTGCAATACTCACAATGTGACAAATCTGGATGGAGCGCAGGGGAAACAGAGACCTGTTGGAGCAGCACCCAGGGGCCAGGTACCTCTGGTCCCTGAATTCGCCGCAACAGAAACGGGTGTTGGACCTCTCCTAGATGGTGAAGAGAGGAAGACGTTTTTGAAAGCATCTGTAGAGACATCCTTAGACTCCTAAACTTCAAAAGATAGTATTTTCCTCTAACTTCAAAAGCTTTATCTTCCTTGAAAAAGCAAATACTTCCTTGAAAAAGAGTTACTTTACCAGCAGCTTCCTTAAAAGTTGTGTCTTTCAGTGTCACAGAGAGGATCCCATCCAAACTAGAAATATCCTTTTCAACAAAACTACTGTGATCTTTTTTTTATAATGAAAAAAAAAAAAAAAAAGGCCATCTGGGGTTTCTTGGAAGAAGTAATTTTTCCTCTTTAGAGTGGAAACTTTACAATACATTGAAAAAAATTGCCAAGGCTGTGCCTAACATATTTTTTTTTAGGGTTTTTTTGCATGTGTGTCAGGAATTAAAAGATCTCTGACAAATATATGCGGAAGAGAAACAAACTACTCCACTTCTAAATTTTCTGTCAAAACTACTCAACAACTGTTTTCAAGTTAATTACTCTCCAGTGATGCTTTTGCTTAGATCACAAGACTGTTTTCTATACTCCTGAATTATGACCAGGTCTCATAAAATATATTCTGTTAAACAGTCCATTGAAGCTACAGGAATTGCTTGCATAAATTAATCCCCATCTGGTTTTGTGTTTAATAAAAACTAGGTGTACTACAGTGCTGTAGAAATAAACCTTACAAAATTAATTCCTATAGTATTGTCGCTGAATAAATGGGATGCTTACCTCAGTGGCAGCTCTATTACACCCAGGTTGGGGTCATACTTTCTTGTTAATGAGGTGCCTATAAACAGGGCCCAAAACAGGATAAATAGTGAGGGAGTCTTCAATCAGGTGAAGTTTGTTCTCATATCAGTACACTGCAGGCATATCTAGTTAGCTTTCCATTAGTGTTAATCAAGCACGTTACTTGTGCATCAGCCGGGAGTTAAACCTTAGCCTGCACTTTTGTACCATTCAGAGTCTTTGATTTAATTTCTTACACTGAGTATCAATTCACAGATAGGCTTAAATTGATTTGTAGTTGTAATGCGTAGAGCACTGTAATTGATATATGATTAATCAATAGCTATGCAGTAATTCATCAATGTCACATTTATGAACTACATGCTAATTAATTTGTTCTCTGCCTTGATGTTTTAAGCATATGAGAGTTCACATCTTGATTATTATTTGTATTTTTAGCTATCACAGTGTAAGCCTGGGCAGTCATGGTGTGACTAGGTAAGACAACCAAGGATGCACAAAGGAAATCCCCACAGGGATGACAGGTAGGAATGGCTTGATATGCTAAGATGTTCTCTTTCATAGGATCATAAAATGTGTTGGGTTGGAAGGCACCTGTTAAGATCATCTAGTCCAACCACCCTGCAGTAAGTAGGGACATCTTTAACTAGATCAGATTACTCAGAGCCTCATTAAGCCTGACCTTGAATGTCTCCAGGGATGGGGCCTCCACCACTTCTCTGGACAACCTGTTCCAGTGTCTCATCACCCTCATTGTAAAGAACTTCCTCCTAATGTCTAGTCTAAAGCTACCCTACTCTACTTTAAAACCATTGCCCCTCATCCTATCACTACATGCCTTTGCAAACAGTTCTTCCCCAGCTTTCTTGTAGGCCCTTTCCAGGTACTGGAAGGCAACTATAAGGTCTCCCTGGAGCCTTCTCTGCTCCAGGCTTTGATGCAACCCAGGATGTATTTATTTCACAGAATCACAGAATCACAGAATCCAATCACAGGTTGGAAAGAACCTCTGAGATCACAGTGTCCAACCATGCATACAGAAAAGACCCCCACAATCTCGGACACTGGAGCCTGTCCTGAAGTGCCATATTTAAACGTTTCTTAAATACCCCCAGGGATGGTGACTCCACCACCTCCCTGGGCGGGCTGTTCCAGTGCCTCACCACCCTCTCAGTAAAGTAATTCTTCCTAATATCTAATCTAAACCTCCCCTGCTGCAACTTTAGACCATTTCCTCTGCTCCTGTCATTATTCCCTTAGGAGAAGAGGCCAACATCCACTTCTCTACAACCTCCTTTCAGGTAGTTGTAGAGGGCAATGAGGTCTCCCCTCAGCCTCCTCTTCTCCAGACTAAACATGCCCAGTTCCCTCAGCCTCTCCTCCTACGACTTGTTCTCGAGACTCCTCACCAGCTTGGTGGCTCTCCTCTGGACACGCTCCAGCACTTCAATGTCCTTCCTGTAGTGAGGGGCCCGGAACTGAAGACAGTACCCAAGGTGAGGCCTCACCAGTGCCGAGTACACAGGCACGATCACTTCCCTACTCCTGCTGGCCATGCTATCCCTGATACAAACCAGGATGCTGTTGGTCGTCTTCTTTCAACTCAGCTACTATTCACACAACAAAACAAACCCAGAGCTTTCGGAAGGGAAATAGCCAGATCCATGATGAAGGGCCAGCTCTGGGTCATGGGATCTGTCCTGTTGATGCCCTCTCTCCAGCCTTCTGCACATCTCAACGGCAAAGCCACCTCAACAGCAACAACCTGCCTCTATTGCCTGCCTCCTGTGACGGTGACATCTATCCAATTTCTTTCACTGGAATCCCTGAAAAATCATTGTTTCACTAAAACAGTAATCCCTCCCTTGGAGCTCTCATTACTGAAGTACCATGTATGGCTGCTTTTACGTGTGGCTCCTTGGTGGGCAATGAGTGTAATCAGCTGAATGCACAGGGCTTGCTGGGATGAATTGGTTGACAGCATACAGCCAAACACCTACACCAACTTTCAGGTATTGATGCAGGAGCAGGCAGCAGATTTGCCTGCTTGCTTTTTACATCCAGGAGCCAGAGATGTTAATTGTTTGCGGTCAAAACCAGAAATACTTTAAATCCCCTGTAAGGAGAGCAGGAAAAAACAGCAGCTTCATAGCTGTCATTGCTAGTGCTGTGGAAATTCCCTCCCCTTAGTGTCTCCCTGACTTGTAAGTGGAATAAGTGATATTGGGGTTATCCCCCTCCTAATTTTGCAGTATGTTGTCATGCTCCCTCACATCATTTGCTTTAAAAGGACCATAAATCAACTGATAACATTTATTTGGAGTGGAAAATAAAGCTCAGTAGTAAATCCTGTTTTGAGTCCAAAATCCTCCAAAGAAGAGCTTGAAAGAGCTGTTTTTTTGTCTTTGTAAATGTTACATATTACACACACACACACTCTGCCGTTTCTTTAACCCATTTGCACTTTCTCTAAATTTAATACTCACCGCACTTCAGTGCTGCCCCCGAGACAATTCAGTGTCCTGGCATTGGAATTACAATAATGAATGAATACACTTTAATTGTTTTGTTGAATGTCTAGAAGGGAACAGAAAGGAAAATAATAATAAAAAAAGAGAATGTTGGGGAGGGAAGGGGGGGAGAAGCACTGGTGGGAGAGGGAGAACAAATTAATCTGGATTTCTCTCCAGAGAGGAGGAATTGTTCTCATTTGTATCCTAATCACTATGTACTGTATCTGGCTGGGATAAATATTTTAAAAATATAGATGTCAGCTTTTTCTTTGTGACTGTATTACTGACATGCACAGCGTTCGCCACGGCAGCGCTCAGCTGATGTCAGCAGTCTATCTCCATGGCCCTACATCCACAGGCCAGCTCTGACTACATGGTCCAGCTCGATGGTGTTGGGCTCTGCCAGACAGTGATTTGAGTTTGGATCAGTATATGTGTGAGAAAACACAACCCTGACATAGCTATGTTGCTTTCCAATCTGAGGATTATCCATCCAAGCATCACTGGACATGGCAGATACAGTGACATGATCAAGCACTGGAACAGGCTGCCCAGGGAAGTGGTTGAGTAACCACCCCTGAGAGTATTTAAAAGTCATGTGGACATGATGCTTAGGGACATGGTTTAGTGGTGGACTTGGCAGTGTTAGGTTTAAGGTTGGACTTGATCTTAAAGGTCTTTTCCAACTGAAATGATTCTGTAATTCCATGAATTTGTATATATATGATGTATGTAGGATCCTCTTTGATTGAAGAATTGTATTTCAAGCACAGAGAACTGCAATATAACAATTCATCTTCATATTTGCAAACAGATGGTGTAAACACCATGGACTTAAAAGAGTATTTCAGGCTAAAGGATATTAATTGCAAAAGGACGAATAGGACACCTATGTCAGAGATTTGGCATTGACAAAAGAGGGATTTTAATGTGGGGAAGCCTAATGAATTGTGAAATGGAGCTTGATAACTGAAAATTTAGATCATAATACATGTAATAGAAGAATTTAAATTACATGGCCCAGGAGGCTTTTTTTTCCAAGTCTATGCTCCTAATAAGCTTCTTGTTCTGTTTGTGTGCTTTCTTCTTCCATGCTTCATTTGTAGTCTTTAACTTTGTTCTTGTTATTCAGACTTGCAATTTTTTTAGCTTACTAGTTGCCTGCCTCCTAGCGCAGGACAAAATTAAGCCCCTTTGATAAGATTTACATAGGCATTTACAGTAAAAGCCTGAAATAGAACCCAGATTTCCCGAAGCCAAATTCAGGTCTTTAACCACAATGCTTTGCACCCAGATAATAAGTTTTATCCATCTTTAATGAGCTGCTGTATTAACTTGAGCAAATATTACAGTTAAATTCCAGCCAAGCATGCAGAAGCAAAGCACTTAGGTCACACTTACAGGCCTACAGATGGTCTTTCAGAAAACAGTAACTCTGCAATGAGTTTGAGGACATATAAAACTCTGGAACATCCACTCCAAACCTGAGAGATGACAGGTCATCCTGGGATGTAAATCAAGGGGAGCTAATTGTCTCATTAAAGTTAAGAAACAGAGGGAATGCCACCCTATGTAACCGTTTCAAACATCACTAGTGCCATAAGTGCAATACTGTGTCCAGCCCTCTACATAACATGTACAAAACACTTTAACAAAGGCTGGGGGTGGGGATGGAAGAGAGGGGGATCCAGAAAAAAATGCAAGCTTGACCTACAATTGGGGGAGAAAAAATGCCTTTTAGTGGGACCAAGGAAATTCCCCTTCTCAGTCTTACCCGAGAAAAGGTTAAGGTTTGATTTGATCAATCTGAAAGAATCTACAAAAGAGAAGGTAACTGACAGTCAGCTCTTTAATCTAGGAAAGGAAAAGCGTAATGAGTTTCAAAGGTTCATGGTAGAAGATAAATTCAAACTACAAATTGCCTCACTTTTTTAACACTGAAAGTTATAAACCATTAGGACATTTTATCTTAGAGCATGATGGATTCGCTTTTACTTGAAGTCTTAAATCAAGACTAAATGCTTTTATAAATAGATATCTAGCAGCTTAACCAGATGTTATATAGTTCACAAAGTAATAACGAAGTGAAATTTCTTTGTGTGTGCTATGTGGGAAATCGCAACACTGTCCTCACAATGGTCTTCATTAGTTTTATGTATTAATATTATAATTGTGCTTTGGTAAGCACCAAGACCTGTGGTCAGATACCCTGCCTAGGTTTTGTGGCAGATACAGTTTCAGGTATGAGACCAGAACAGACATGGTTGGAAATCATATAACGAGACACAGCTCACATACCTAAAGTCCATGAGATGAATGGGGAAGGATTACAGGTCCCTTGGGAGAGACTGTGGTAGGAAACCAGTTGCCAGAAACTTTATCCATCCTGAAATGTAGTCCCTTCCCATAAGGGACATCTAGGAAACAAGGTAGGACACTATAACATAGTATCTTATGCAGCCAGAGCAACCTTTCCTCTTCCTTCTTCTGGTCTACCCAAAAGTGGGAGCTGGGGACTCCCCATGCACTAGGGGTTACCTATCTGCCTGCCCCCAATCTGAGCAGGTCCCACCACGTGCATACTGATTACCCAAGCTTAATTTTGTAAAATAAGGGTCTTGGTGCTAAGATGCTCATTTTCAATTCTGTATTGTGATTCAGGAGACAGAAGCGCATAAGAAGCCCAAAGCAACAGTTTTTTCTTTTCTTTTTTTTTTTTTTTTTTTACCATCTAACTATAAACTTGAGAATTAAGATTACAAGCCATTTTACACAGACACTTGCTTGTTTAACTAAAGTTTTAGAAAGGCTGACTTCTTATATTTAGATAACTGCACCAAGGACTCCTGCATTTCACTGAAAAGGTGATGAGTATTTTTTTCTCCCTCTTAATTAAATTTATATTCCAATTATGAGATGGCAGATACTCCATTTCTTGTTCCGGCTGAGATCTCTCATGATGTTTACATCCCACCTTTGGGGAGGCTGTTATGCCTGCTAATTTCTTTCTGAGAAAGATATAAACAGTGTTCGCATTCAGGGTATTCTTTCTGCATTTATATTATCTATGTGGATAATGCTAGAAATGTAAGGAGTACTTAAACTGTGCACTGAGGTCTGAAGTGGGATTTCGTTTCACAGAGGACTTATGAATGTCTTCCAGGCTGTGCTGAATTTCACTCCCAAAGGTCTTGTGGACGAGAACTGGCCAGAATTATTTTGCTAGTGTGTTTTTCATGTACTAGAGCAATTTTTTTGGAATGAGTATGTGTGTGGGACATGAGGACGTGGGTACCTGTGTGGAGCGGGGAGGTATACATATCTCCTCGGCCCAGATTGCCTCAAGCAGGCTTCTCTGTTCTAGCAGGGAGTCTTCCAGCAGTGACTAGTTGTCCAGTTCTGGGCTCTGCAGTTCTAGAAAGACAGACAACTGCTGGAGAGGATACAGCAAAGGGCTACAAAGATGATTAGGGGACTGGAGCATGTCCCTTACAAGGAGAGGCTGAGGGACTTGGGTCTTTTTAGTCTAGAGAAGAGAAGGCTGAGGGGGGATCTAATCAATGCTTCTAAATACTTAAAGGGAGGGTGTCAAGAGGATGGGGCCAGTCTTTTTTCAGTGGTGTTCAGGGACAGGACAAGAGGAAATGGGCACAGACTTGAATATAAGAAGTTCCACCTAAACATGAGGAGGAACTTCTTTACTTTGAGGGTGGCAGAGCCCTGGAATAGGCTTCCCAGAAAGGTGGTGGAGTCTCCTTCTCTGGAGACATTCAAAACCCGCCCAGACATGTTCCTGTGCAATCTGCTCTGGGTGGACCTGCTTTGGCAGGGGGGTTGGACTAGATGATCTCCGGAGGTCCCTTCCAACCCCATGTGATTCTGTGACAGTATAGCTTCGTTTTCTCCCCTTGTTCCCTTCCTGACATACCTCAAAGGATCATACTTCAGTGTGTCATGGTTTAAGTTAGAACTAATTTTCTCTTCTGTTCTGTTCCAACAGAACATAATACCTTTTAAAACGTTTCTTAAGAATGTAATCTTTTACCTGATTGCCAGATCCGTGGTTAAAGATAAGGGAGGGACTCAGTTCCCACCACTGCACTATCGCTTTTTTCCAAAGTATATTTGGTCTCATTCCCCTCAGGTCTGTGTGTGTTGCAAGCAGCATTTCTAATATCTGGAAAATCTTCACCAACTGATTTTTAAATATGAAATGAGTGGGTTACTTTTGCCTCTCCTCATCACTCACTGCCTGTCAGCCTGTGCTGGTCTGTGGTGGCTACGCTGGGTCAACACAATGCTTTTCTGTCATGATACATTATCCAGCGGCAATTTGGGTGCTGTGAAGTTTTTCTGCAGAGGCCCATTTTCTCACTTTCACATCATATTAGGTAGTCCTCTTTATAATGCATTTTCTCAGCTGCTTTGTCATACAGGCTCTCTCCCTACCGCATGAAGTGATGACTTGGCAAGTCCTCAGAAGTCTCAGCAGACAGTTCTTTTTTTAACTTTTTAAAATCATTCTTCTTAATGAAACCTCGCTTAGTCCTTGGTAGTTTTTTGGCCCTTTCTCTGATCTCCTTTCAAAGATATCCACACCTTTAGAAATGTCCAGAGGACAACTCTTCGTTTAATTACCAAACAGATCGTCCTTCCCTTTCTCTCTAACGCACGCTCGTCCCAACACACACCATCATCCATTTTAACACAGAATCACACAGAATCACAGAATCGCCTACGTTGGAAGGGACCTTTAAGATCATCTAGTTCAACCGTAAAAAAAAAAAAAAAACAAAAACAAACCCGCTGCCATACTTCCTATAACTTCTTGCTCTCGGAGCTTCTGTCCTCCTGCACAGCACAGACTGCTCTTGGCTCCTTCTTTTAGAAAGAATAGAAGCTTTTCTATAAAGATAATATATTTTATTAGACTAGAAGTTATAAATGGAAAAAAGGACAAGCTGCCAGACATGGACCTCTTGTGTCCCCCAGATCATAACATTGAAAAGATCATCTGCAATAGTTCTCCGACTAAAGGAGTGAAATAAAAGGGGATTATGTCTTCTTGGAGTTCTCCCTGGCTTGCATTTTTGCACCTCACTTCTTTTTATTATTCTTTCTTCTAAATAAGCAAATTCAGTTTTTCTAATCACTCTTTTTTATAAGGTTTTTTTTTATTTTATTTTACTTTTCTCCATGCTTCTAATAATTTTGGCATAAAGAGACAGAATCCCAGCCTAAGGCAAATTCTGTTTCTTCAGCATGGCACATAAACATTTCTGCAGCAAGGATTTATTTCACTTAAAAAACCTCCTAAAATATCTCAAGGATTAATGAGATGTGCAGTGGGTTTTATGTGGCTTCATACAACTTGTTGATTATTTTATTTATATATTAGAGAATATAATTTTAAAGGCTTTTAGAACTCACAGTAACTCTCTTCATGAAGGCAAACCTACATTTTCAACAGATGCTTGCTTTCTTTCTTTCTTTCTTTCTTTTTTTTTTTTTTTAATCTTTGTAACATTTAATTGGCAAAATAACAGTACCATAAAGAGAATGAGTCAAATGCCCTCCTCTGGTTTCTTTTTTTTGCATTGATTTTCTTTCTTTCTTTCTTT
>VXAK01027679.1:61967-76614 GCA_013399435.1 Arenaria interpres | reverse complement strand
CCCCGGGACTGAGCCGGGGATCCTCGCCGTGCCCCGCACTGCGGAGGGGGGAGCCCCGCGGGCCCGTCCCCCCGGAGCGGTGCGGGACGGGGCGGGGGCAGAGGAGGGTCCGCGCTCTGCCCCGGCCCGGGAGACGGGGCGGGGAAGTGCCCGAGGGGGGCCCCGAGCCCAGCGGGAGCCTGTGAGCGAGCAGGAGCCGGTGGCCGTGCCGCCCCCCGCACACGGCCGGGGCGCTGGAGCCTCGGCTGGAAAGTCCTCCAAGGAAATCGCTTTGTCCTTCAAACACGGACATGGCCTGGGCAGCGACCGAGCCCTGCCCTGGCCGAGGTTCCTCCCCGCCTCTGGCAAAGCCCAACGTCCCGGCACTTCTGCCTCCTCCAGCAGAGCCGGACCCGTCTGGCGCCCGCACAAGGCAAATGGAGATGGAAACGGCTGTTTCCTTTGATGCGCGTGACTAAACACCCAAAAAGATCTTTTCCCTTAGATCCTCACGAGAGGGAACTTGTTTAAGAAGACCTGTTGGTGCTCTGGCTCTGCTAAGCGCCGGAGCCATCCCCGAGCCAAGACCAAAGAGGAGCACGAGAGATGGGTCTCTTCTAAGACAGAAGAAAGGAAAATTCCTTTTTCCTATTTTCAGCGGCTGCTAATCTCCTGGAGCGTGAAAGGCACATTGAAGAAGAGGCTCCAGAATGACAGGCTCACTCCCGACGGTCACAAAGCTAATCTAGTATTCTCTGTCCTATAAATACATACAAATATTAACACAGCTACAGGATCTGCTACGATAATTGTTTCCTTCAGCTGTTCAAGATACACTGGAAACTTTTCTAGTTGCCAGGCTGGCAAAGAGCTGTCATTTTCCTGATGAGTTCCAGGGAATTTACGTCTCTCCTTGGATATTCTTCCCAAACGATCTGTACACTTCGCAGAGACAGGAGGCAGCCCTACAGCTGGAGCTCCTCACTGTTTCTATTATGGCATAAAAAAAAAAAGAATTCTAGATTATAATAGGCATCCCTGGGCTGTTAAGAGAGGGAAGACAATTTCCTGGAGCAAGTATAAGATGTTTAGGTGACATCTCACTCAACACGGAGAGCCAGCCCGCCTGGAGCCCTGGGGAGCCCCAGTGTCCCCTCGGGACAGACCTGCCTTGCCATCGCTTCTGCAGCAGGAGATGGCCCCGGGACCAGCCCAGAGCACGGCCCGCAGCACCCCGGGACTGCCAGCCCCCCCGCTGCCTCTGCCCTGAACTCATCTTCAGCCACCTCGCTCTCCTGCGAGATTAACCTCGGGCTGGGATTCAGAAAGGCTCCAGCTTCCACTTGGACATTCAGGGAAGGCTACGTAAGGAAAAGGAGGAGAGAAACGGTGGAGCTAACGCATCTCCTCCGAGTTCGGAGGATCTCACTCTGCTGCCAAAGAAGGATGCCGGAGAGCTGCGTGGGGCTGGCTCTGCAGAGAGCGGTGCTCATGGCTGAAACGCAGGGGGCAACTGTGGCCACAAACAGTCTGTCCCAGCACAAACATTTATTTTGGTCCCAGCCCTCACTGCATTGTTCCCTTCCGTACTCCTGAGAACAAATCACCATAAGGTGCTCCACATGGGGTTAGACCTTGAGATCACCCAGAAACATCATGAAATGCAAAATCAGCTACATGTGTACACGAGAGTGTCCATCGCTTCTCTCCAAAGCTCAAGTAGTTCCTTCTGTGCCTCTCTGGCTCATTAGAGTAATGAGGTCCGTGTGGTCTGATTGACAAGGTTGTTCAGGACACCAGCTGCCTCCTCCCAGCTGTGACAGTCCGGGGAAGGAGGACCAGCTCCGCTTCCAGGACACACGCAGCCTGCCTGGCCCAACAGCAGCGCCCAGCCGGCTCTGCCCAGCACCGTCGGAGCACTCCCTGCCTTTCCAGAGCGTTCCCGGGCCCCAAAGACCGTGAGAATTTGTGCAGATGAGGACAAGTGAGGCATTTTCAAGGGGCTATATCAAAGTACTGTAGAACTCTGCTACATACGGCTAATGATCTTAGTCTCTTCCTCAACATAAGCTTTTCTACCAGGAGAAAAACACCTGAATAAACTCTCATATACCTGAAATAATTTTAACGGTAGCATATAGGTTATTACAGCAACGTGATCTATGTAATATTACAGATGCTATTTGAACATGGATTTCCCATCAAACATGCCAGCAAAGTCCCAAATATTTTCATTTAATTCCTTGTGCAGTAAAATGATAAGAAAGAAGCCATTTGAATTTAAGTACTGCTGGTATCTTTCAAGTTTCCCAGCTCCCCACTGTTTAAAAATCAGAGGTCTAATAGCTATTAAGGCACAGAGGTACTGAACCGCAAAAGATTCCGTGCATGTAGGGAACAGGATAAACTGCCTCGGTCGTACCTTTCCAGGGGCACAAACACAGAGCCACTTCCAGCTGATAAGCGCCAAGGAAGGAGACGTGCCAGGCTTTTTTGCAGCCTGAATCATGAATAATTTTTAACAACGCACTGATAAAAGCTGCTGCTACTCTGATGTACGGTGTTTGGGTTTTGTTGTTAAGAGGCAGGTGAAATATTAAGTTCTTTAAAAAAAAAAAAAAATCTTTGTTGTCATTCAATGGCAGATGTGGGCCTGGCTTGGTTAATTGGGTTAATGTGATGATTTGGCACGCTCAGTTATATGCAGAAGTAAAGCTGTAAAGAATACATTCAAATATCCTGCTATGGATATTCAGCAAATTATACATCCACCGTTGCTATGGCAAGCATCAAAAAGCAAAACAATTCAGACAGTTTTAATAGCTGTAATGACAATGCTGGAACCCCATTTCTTTTGAATCGTTTGCACAAAGTTACTCCATGATTTAGAAGCAAGGAATGCCAAGTGTTTTTACAAAAGTACTCTTCAAAGTGTGAAGAGAGATGCTTTAAAAAAACCCCTCCCAACGATAGAAATGAAATGGTTTTGCCCTTACTCCTCTCTCCACAGCTCAGCCAAGTCAACGTGCAGGTATAAATCCACCGTTACTTCCCAATACGGTGCTGCCCTTGGGAAGTGTTCCCAAGTTCATTGAAACCAGACAAATGCCCCCAAACATGTGTTTCTTCAGAAAGGTTCTCCAGAGAAACATACTCTGTTTGGGGCAGTGCCATCCAAATAACTTGCCCAAAATGCTGTGTGGAAGTTGAACACACATTACCAGGAACTAAAGACACTGGTTACTCTGGGAATGGAGGAAATTGCATCTGCCCTGGCTGGAGGCTGAACTCGGTCATCTTCCACATTCTGGGATGTGGGGTGGATACTTTCTTCTCCCCTTTCCTTCTGCAGTTCTGAGCCCATTTATTTCCCTTAGAAATACAAACACTACATTCAAGTAATCTCTAGTACAACTCTGTGGGCTCTAGGGAATTTACACCAAACTAAACTGAAGCGTAACTCTAGAGCCTAAACCATTTCAACAGACCCTGGAGGAAAGATGGTTTTGCTGTGCAAAGCCCGGTGAAGTTTTTGTAGCTATTTGAACAAGTAGCCTCAACATGAAACACAGTATTTACCTGTTTAACCAAGAACAAGGGCAGAAATGTTTTAGTCCCCTACACTGGCACTGACCCCAGAAGGGAAAGAAGTGGCTGCCTGGGGGGTGCAAAGACGGAGCCTGATTTGTTCTGGTTAAACATCCAACAGCTCCAGAACTGACTTAACGTGGGTGCCAACCTCCTGCGTTTGGCTGCGGCCAGAGGTGCCAGCGAGAAGGCTGCCATGCCGCGCTGCAGCACCCTGCCTCTGCCACAGCCCTGCTGCTCTCCCTCAGCCGTCCTTAGTCCTCCTCTTCCCTGAGAACTGCCCAGGTTGTGTCTTCACTTTGGTTCCTGCTCCAAGCACCCTGGTGGCACTAAAAAAATAGCAATTATTTTGCTCTAATATACACCCATAAGCCAGTTAGGGGAGAAAAATCTGAAATATGAGGTAAATTAAAGCTTCCAACTAAGGGGATTTACCAGTAAGTCACCATAAAACTCAGATAATTTATTTTTTCAATTCTGCAGCAACTTTCCCCAATTTGTTTGGATTAGCTATTAGAAATTATGTCTCAAAAATTAAAGAAAATGTCTATTGACCATTATATCAAACTCTAATTTTAGCCAGAAAAAAAGAATAATTAGGCTGTGATTTATTCTGGTAGTCAACTTACATTAACAATTTTTTCCCCCCGTTTATGTAATTCTGGCAAAATCAAATAATATATACAACGCTCATAAATGCTGGGCTAGATTTAGTAAAGACAATTTCCTACAGTATATTCAGGACATTTCTCTTTGCTTTCTGGTACAATAAGACAATCAAGTTAGTTAGTTTAAGGAGGTAATATGATTGTCATCCATGGTAGCCTCATAATTTTACTACAGTTTTCAATAAGGTACATGGAAGGATTTCTTTTTTTTATTTTTTTTTTTGGTAAGCTGCCGTCACTCTGTAACAAGCCGCACAGCCCGGCTGCTGCTCTCCGGGAGTGTTTCCCCCCCATCCCAACCCCTCTCCCGGCCGGTACGCAAGGCTGCCCTCATTACCTGGGAAGCAAGGAGGAAGCGTGCATCCCGCCCCGAGCAGCAAGGCCAGGCTCTGGCGCCCAGCGCTGGTCCCCCCCGGCTCCGTCGGGGTGGTGGGTGACAGCCCCCAGCTCGGGACCTGCCAGGAAACGCTGCTGGACAAAGGTGGCAGTGCCCACTCACTGCACCCCAGCCCACAGCAGGTGCAGAAACCCAGGGAGTAACCATTATTAACCAGTATTACTTGAGGAAAAAGCCATTTTCCATCATTCTTATTTTCCCCTCAACACATACAAGCCAGCAATCTTCAGGTTAGTTGGTATCACATCTCCAGCCATAGCTGAAGCAAATAATAACGGGAAAGTACGTTTAAGTCCAAGATCCCTAAAGGTATGCTCCTAAATTTCTGTTCCTACTTTTAAACAAATAGCTTTTCCAGGATACTTAACTCCTCTGCAATTGGACTGCTGTCTGTATTAGCTGAATAAATACAGATCTAGGAGCCAAACTTTAGTCACCAAGGTAGGAAAATGTCAGCCTCAGGCAGTGAGAAGGGAGGAATGAGTAATGGAAGAGTACGACGGAAGAACAAAAGGAGAAGGAAGGAAGAGAAATTGATGACGGTAACAGAGGCAGGAGGAGTTCAAAGCCAGGCTGATTCAGGAATGGGAAGCCAGAGGCAAAGTCAAATTTAACTGAGTCAGCCTGTTCCCAAGGAGCTTCTGGTGACAGCACCAGCCAGGCCCTGCCCTCTGCCCCACGCCTGGCTGGAGCTACAACCGAGTCCTCATTCACACACTCCCGTCGGCTATTCCGGGTACCTGTGACGCACAACATCATTAACAAACAACAGAGCACTCATGCTTTCAATTAAAAACCATTATTGTTGAAATCATTATGTCAGATCTTTAAAGGACTCCACCACGACCGCGTTCTGCCATGCTATAAATTCACAATGAGAAGGAACTTCCCTGACTTTTTTTCATCATTACTTATGAATAGATAAACCAAATGGGAATACAATTCCAGTATCACAACCTAGAATCAACGGGGACTTGCCGACTGGTACCACAGCACTGCAGCTGCTCAACTTATCTCTTGGGTGCCCAACTGACCCCTTCTTACACAAACCCATTCTCGGTCATCAAGGACATGCAGTACTTCCTATAAACAAAAATGATTGTTTTAATATTTTCTCATTAGTTATAGCTATACAGCAGAGCTTGCTTTCTAGATTTGCCTAAACCTTGCCTAACTATTAAAACAATTCTTTCCCATATGACCCATGAGAGTTGGATGGAGCAAGCAATATACACAAACAGTATGTGCAGAAATAGTGAGTCGTTACTAGATGATTTTATTTGTGAGTTCTTGACTTTCCCCTGAACTTCCTCCCCTGAAGAACTGGCAGGGTAATACTTTTTTTTCCTGAAGCAGTGTAAATCAGTTCCTACACTCTCAGTAGCAGAGTGAAAATTAAGATGTAAAGGAGTAAAGAATGCAGAAGAACCCTATTATTCAACAACAATACCATTTGCTGCTGATCTGCAGTTGCTAAGACGAGCACGTCAATTATTTATAGAACCCAGAGTGTTAAATATGAAGTATTTCAGCCTGGGACAGTATGAAGGTAAAACCAGGAACGTGATCCTGTCAGAACTGCAGAATTGTAGGCAAGGACAGAATATCCCTACACAGATTACCCTTTTTATTGAACCATAAATTGAAAAAGGTCCTTACGAAGTGTCACTTTCGGTGTTAAGTGATACGCATTCTCTTTTTCTGACAGCTTCAGTCTATATTTAACGTTTATCTAAAGTGCCATTTCTGCCAGGGAAACAATTCACAATATCTTCGAAAAGCACAAGTTAGCATAACCTCATCTGAATATTTACATGAAGTCCACGACCTTCTCTCTGTCCCTGCTTATGGCTACCAACAGCCCATCACGCTCACTCCAGAACGTGCTCCAAACCACCAGGGCTCTGCCATTCTCCTGGTGCTGCAAAGACCTCGCCACACAACGCCGAGACTACATCGCCACCCTGGACCTCCAACTCACCGGAGTAAGCCCAGAATGACGCTTAAAGTAACTTCCACCAACTCCTCAGAGTGGGAGACACATTCAGAACTAGCAAGAATTATGCATAAAATTACTTCTCTTTACCTGGTAAGATAACTATTAATATTGGAATTAGCTTTTATACTTGCAATGATGTCTTTCAGCTTCCATCTCTGATTAAACAGTAAAACCTGTGACCTAGTGTTGCACAATGTCAATTTTTACAACACCTCTTCCTGCTTAAAAAAAAGTAAATTTATAATAATATTAAAACTGTAAGTTAATTCTTCTCTAGGATTACTAATTGATCGAAATCAACCAGAAGTATAAAGTAAACAGATCTTAGTTGCAGAAAATAGTATGGGCTTAATGGCAGTGGGTCATCACCTGGATAATGAGCCCAAAAAGCACATTTCAGAGAGGGATTGGCAAGCTCTGCCAATGAACTGCAGTGACCAGGAGTGGAACACAAGGACTGCACAAACTTCTGGTGGATTTGGCATTGAGCCTGTATAGTTAAGGTTAAAGTCCCGCTCCCTTCCTCCCATGGGAATCACTCACTCTCATTAAGGGAGGTGCTGAAACGCTCAGGTTTTCATACCAGCAACACACAAATGTGTGCTTTACATCTCCCACACTGAGATTTCAACCTCTCACATCTGAAAACTTTAAATCCAGTATCATCAGTCACCTGAGCGGATACCCAGGAAAAATAAGCACTGACTCTACAAAAGCCCTTGTTTACTAAACTATTATAAACAACTTGTTAGCCACACTAATCCCATACAGCGAGTGGCTCGTTAGTGGCAGGTATCCACCATCTACTACAGGAAAAGCTACACTGTCTGTCTCTAAATATAGCTCATTTATTTTATGCTAGTCAGTTGCCAGCTTTTATTCAAAAAGGGTGAATTTTTACTTGAGTACGGTTGGGAGCAGACAAATCACATGGCAGATATTAATATACTCATCGTAACTTCCACAGAATCAAAGTTCCAACTTACATTCTCAGTAGAGATACTGAACATCTATCTGCACAAAAGGTGCTGGTATGGTTCATAGCAAGTACCAGATACAACACTCAAAGTCACAGAGAAATGCTGTCCATGGCTCATCTGAGGAACTAACCTGTACTAGTCAAAAATGTCCCCAATTTCTTGGGGGAAAAGAACCCAGAAAAGAACCAGCAGAAAGCTGCGGAGCCCTACCTTCCAGTAACAAGAGCTGTAGTACCAGCCACTGACACACAACATGGTATCACTCAAATGCATTGATGGGTCCATGAAATATTCTATGCCTAATGAAATATTTCAAAGACGGAGGAAGTCTAACGGCTTCTCCTCCAGCTGCCTCGCCTCTGACATTGAGGGTGAGATCTTCACATACAATGACTAAAAAAATGTTGTCTGACAAACCACTTACAGATAAGGAATAATACTGAACCCTAAGATCAAAGCATACAAGTGAGTGATTCACCTTCCCTTCTCGAGTGCTTAAAGACAAGCTGAACACAAACACACTATTAGGTGTTTGGAAAAGCTCCACCTGTGTTTGAGTGAGAGAATTTGCATCGAGTGGCGAGGTGAGGCCACAACACCTCAAACTCTCTCAGATCAGCGTCCCCGGTTCCCAGCACCAGAGCTTTGTCAGACCCTGTCCCCTGAGTGACTAACAGCCACTACCTCCCACTGCTGCCACCTCCCACCAACCCAAAGCCGTAGCAGGACAGCCAGCAAAACAGAATACCTATTTCCCAGTGCTCTCCTGCAACTGAAAGCCCAAATGCCGACAAGACTGAGCGGAAAACCCCCAAATCCCCAAGCTAGTCTAGTAGGGAACTGCCTGTCCTCGGGGTCATACAAAATACCCCGTGCTAGAAGAAAGAAGAAACAGCAAGGAGTTGGCAACATGTGAAGCACAACGCCTGCAGAAGTGATTATACTGATGCCAAATCTGGTGCTATCTGAGCTTTCCAGCCACTGCTGAGCTGACAGCACGTGCCGTGATGCCAGAGCTGGCAGAGGCCATCCCGAGCATGGCTAGTGGCCACGGGCCACCTTAAAGGAGTAGCACCACGCATCCTCCTTCCGCTAACCTTTAGTGGCAGGAATAGTAAAATAACACATCTATAGTGCTCTCTGTCAAAAGCGCAGTAAATACCAAAAAACAGCTCCCCGTTTGGCCCAGCTGGCCGTGATGCCAGGAGCAGGGTGCTCGAGCCACCACCGACACGTGTTGGCCAGGCTCCAGGGCCCCAGCAGCGAGCTGCAGGAACCGGGTACGGCTACAGGTCCTGGCTCCGGGCAAGCAGCACAACCGTAAGGACACAGCTCCTTGCCAGCACTGACTGAACTCCAATTTTAGCAGAATTAAAGCTTTCCAGATTGACGGGGAAGAATTTCAAAACTCAAAGAGCGTAACAGATTTCCATCTGAGTTTATAGAAATAGCTGAAGACACCAACAGCTTTAACACACCCATATGCAGGAAAAGAATGAACAAAACTATCAGATTTCCCAAAATATGGATTAACAACCACAGAAATTTGCTAATTACTGTTTTAAGTACGCTCAGATTCTCAACTCTGGTGTTATCACCATATATCTTAAAATATGACAGCTTATGCAAGTTACAACAATTTAAAAAAAACCCAATCTATATTTCATTATATTTATGCGGTATTTCAAACATGGTCACATTTCACAAATTACATAGGACAAAATACTACTTTTTCTCCAAAAGAGTTGAATCTGGTGTTGTTCCTTTGGTGGGAAACAACGATGTCCTAAAGGTCAACAGAGAGCCAGCATCTCCCTTCCCAGACACCCCATGCGCACATGGCATTGCTCTCAGATTTACTAGCAATATGAATCAGCCTGAAGAAATAACTTCTGACACCATCAGAACTGCACTGCTGATGTTCAGGAAAGGCTGGGGTGTCAGCACAGTCAACAGCCTGAGCCCTGCCCCACACAACGCTCTGTATGACAGACCACGTCTGGATTGGAAACAGTTTAAGCACATCAAAATTAGAACTGGCACCAACACCTAAACTACAGCAAATTCCTCCCTCGTTGTTGAAGATGACACTTCCAGCAGAACAGAACTGTTATTTACAAATACTCCCATTCACACCTTATTCTGCTTCTCGTACTGTCAAGATCTTCCGCTTGTCACAGAAATGCCCTCCTGTCCCATGCACCTCCTGCCAGAAAGCGCCGAGAGGCAGGGGGGCAACACACAGATAATTACTGCAAACCTGGAACACTTTCAAGGAGAATGTTTGCTTTTGACTTTTGGGGGATTAAAGTCAGTCTTCCATGAACAAGCATGAAAATATCCTGAGGAGAGCTACGTTACTAATGAAGATTTTCTTGCTTCTTGTCAGTTGCTTCAGCCACTTCTGCTGCCAGTGGATGCACGTTAACCAAGGCTTTTCTACTGCACGGCTCTGCAGGTGTGATTAAATCTGCCTCTTACTTCCCAAAGTCCCCAAGTGGACTATCATGCCTCAGTTACAGAGATAATTTCTCAGAATGAAAGAGCCAATAAGAAGCGATTCCTTTGGGCATCTCAACAGCATTAACACAAAATGCAGTAAAAAGCACCAGAGTAACAGAAAGCAATTTAGTTCTCATGGAGGCAACTTGTTTGCAAGGCATTTCAAACCTTTTAACCAACTCTATCTGCCCGGGCTTAAGTCCAGAGATGGTGCAGGCAATGGCTGCTCTGAACCCTCAGCTCCAGAGAATGGCAGTGGCTGCAATTTAACTGCTTGACCTCATCTCTTATTTCTCTTCTGGCCCTCATCACACGACACGGCAGCTCACGACCTGGTACCATCACTAGAGTGATGCGGCAGGGTGAGCTGCGGACCTGCCAGCACGAGCATGCAAGGACACGGGCACGAGTGTGGGTCTCGCAGGGGTTAGAACAGAACGATGCAGTTTTGGGGAAGCCCCGAGCAGAGAAAGGGCAGGGCAGGGGCGAAAGGCATCACTGGGACTTCATGCAAATTGGAGGAGGGAATTCAGAGAACTCAGCTACGGTTTGAGGGAAGGGTTCCCATTTGCCTCCTGAGGGAAGGGACCACACGAAGTCCCGCAGGCTCCAAAATGCACTCAATTAGCTGTTCCTTTTACCTTTTTGTTCTACCCAGCATTTCTTCAAGAGCACTGTCATCTCTGGCTTTGGCATCCTACTCATCATCTAGGAATTCATGTTGCCGTTTCCTCCCTGAAAGGAAAAAGTCCCATCGTCAGTCATTTGCTACACAGAGGAAAGGACAAATTTGACAGAGTATTTTTGTCACTGTTCAAGTTCAAACACCATTGCTCCTTGAGCAGACAGCACTGCCAGTTGTGCTCTCTGCTACAGTGTCACTCATCCAAAATCAATCAGCCTGTGTTGACTCTAGAAACTTACCCCAAATTTACCTGTGAGCAGCTGAAAAGCTGTCAGTATCTCAGACCTGCCTGGAAAGAAAGAGCAGGGCAATGACTCACCCTGAAGAAAAAAAATTCCCAGCAACAACAGGAGAGACTTGCACCAAGCAAATATCTTTATTTTAAAACATTCTGAAAGTGTTAAGCTATATGAAAAAGCAGCAATATGACACTGAGAAAGCACACTTAGTGTTAGGGAAGCCTTCATTTTGTATCACATGAGCCAAATTAAAAATAAAACTAAACACAAGTGTACAAAGTGGAGACAAAAAAAATCAATTTTCTCAAAGAGATAACATGAGGGACTCCCACAGGGGCTAGCAAATTCTGGAAGAGAGAAAGAGATTATATTTTATGGGAAGAGATTCAATAACCATTCTTTTCCCATAAAGCTAGTGATGGAGGATTGTCACTGCTCCATAGCCACACCGTGCACATTTCAGGACAACAGTAACAGAAAATCAATAGCATCTTTTATATGTGATAAGACATTATCTCCATGGACTCCTAATACTAACAAATGGGACGAAAGAAGACCTTTACTAAAATTTAGTAGTCAGCATTAATCTGGCTGATAAAAGCGGGGTAGCACGCTACTCTACATCCTTGGAATTTTTTTTAATTTTTTTTTTTTTCTTTAAGAAATAACTCTGCTCAGAGCTTCACCCTCCACTGAAGCCAAAGAGCCCCCAGATGACACTACATTAAAAGTCTAACAATGTTGAACCCTGGCGCTGTCGCTCGACAGCCCCATCGGCATACATTTCCTCCGGCTGATGGCTGTAATCATTAGGAGGTAGGAGCTTTATCAGGTGGTAATTTGACAGCTTTGACAAGCTCGGCTGAATTTATGGCACTTTCTAGTTTTTCCCTCCATTGAGCTGAGATGGAACTAAAGTTAATATTAGCAAAAACACTTTGTGCGGGGGCAATTTTCCAGCGATGACTACATGATTCCAGTTACTAAGAGAATCTGCTAAACAAGGCCTCCTCGCAGTCACTGTTTGCTCCCCCAAGACTGGGGAAGACTGTTCCCCACCAGCCCGCGAGCCCAGATGAAAGGTTCCACAGATGGAAGGAATCTCAGGTATCTCTGGCTCTAAAGCAGCAGAAATGAATCAATTCGGGAACACCCCTGCACCTTGTAGAGGAGGCATTAGCAGCCTAGAGAAACACAAGCACAGATATTTCACTTGGCTTAAAAAGAAACTTTTAGCTCCACACCCAATCCTCCAAACAGGGACACTGCCAGCTTGCTGCCCCTTTTTCACCGCGCAGCACTGCTCACTGGTCAGAAACACTGGCACTTCAGACGCACCCTCAGACACCACCACAGAGGCTGCCCAGTCCCTCCTGAGATCCCTTCCCAGCACATTCTGCTACCTGCTGCTTGTCCAGAGCAAACACCTAACCCCAGTTTATGACCTCGACACCTTACGTGAAGAATGCTGATGTTCAGGATTGTTACGCTCCTTTCTGGGTGTGGGCTCAACATCTTTTAAACGGAGCATATAATTTCTTTTCTGTCTATAAAAAAATCTAGGACATTAAAGCTTAGGAAAAAGGCAAAAAAAAAACCCCATACAACACTGAAAGCTTCTTGTATTTCCATAGATCAAACAGTCCACTCTAAGGAACCCCACCAGTCAGGTCTGAGGAGGAGAGGTACCAATACACTGTGACTCTGGGAAACACCGGAGCTGTATGAGGACACTGTTAAGGCTACTCACAGTTCACAAAAGGAGGATGCTCCACACACTGGAGCAGAAGCTGCAGTGTCACCTGCCTGACCGCACACGGGCTACTCCCAGGCTCTGACTCCTGGGCTCTGCTTCTCTCATCGCAAAGACTGTGTCCCACACAGCACCACCACGCTTCCTTGTGCGGGCTCAGGAACCTGAGGATGGCGACGTGGGCAAGAGGAACACTGCACTCTGAACCAAAACTTGGCAATTCAGTAAAGCACGGACAAGTACTTTTCTTCTTTTTTTTCTCTCCCCAAATTGCTTTTTACCATAGATGTTACATTTCCTCTGTTATAATTTAGGGTTTTAAAGAGCTACCTCTACATGCTTAGAAAGCACAGTTCATATTTAGCTCCCTAAAGTTGTATTTCTCCCTTCCTACATTACCCTGCCAAGACGTGACATCTGTGGATTGTTCCCAAAAAATTCCCCTGAATCATCTGTGATGTGTGCAGAACAGCAGCCAGAGCTGGCAACCAGCAGCTGTGTCTTTTAGGAAAGCGTTAGATCAATCTGGTAGGGGGAAGGATTCCCAGTAACTCTGCCACTAACGTCCCCGAGGGCCACACAACTCCCAAACCACGTTAGAAAAAGAGCACAATTACGACAGGACCAAAATCCATGGGAAATAGTGTTGCCATGGCAACTGACATCCTCAGAACTCGAGCCGTCTTTGCATTTTTGCACAGACTCAATGACTCCTAAACCACGTGGAGAAACAGGAGTGTAGCAGGTGTGTTCATTCAGGAAAAGCACGCTGCCAGGAGATTCCCTGTACAGCAGGCCCTTTGCTGCTTCTCAGAAAGGGAGCCTTTGTGGACCTCCTGTTCCAAGCATTGCATCTCACTTACTGCGAGCGCAGAGGAACTTCTACAACACGATCAATACTTCCCTGTTAACTACCTTTGGATCAGAAAAAACTTATTAAATATTAAAACATTCCTGTTTTCAAACAAAAGTTACGTGAAGATTAAATCCAGAACAGATTAGCTGAGCTTTGGAATGGGAAAACACAGTTTCAGCTCCATGACAGACTGTACTAGAGTTAATGAGCAATCTTTCAAAAGCTTCTCTTTGAGGACAGCAGTCCCCTAAAATCCTTCCAAGACCCCCTGCGCAAACCTCAGCTCCAGCCGCTGGGGAACATCCAGCCCTGAGCAGGAAAGGCCTTACTTTTCTCCCTGGCTGCCTTACCACAGCGATAACGCCTCCAGACAGCCAGCGTGCGGTTCCAAAGCCAACGTGCTTTGTAACGAGGTACAGGTTAAGCACAGACTGGGAAGCCCGTCTGCTAAAAATTCTGTCTGTCCCGCTTTTAGGTTATTTCCTTCAATTTTGCTCCTGGGTAAGACTCAGCGAGTGCCCTCTCATGGTCAACCCACCATCAAGACTGTCTGCTCTTTGCAGAGCAGCTCAGCCGACTCTCCAGGGACACGTTCTCCGCTCTGTGCCGAGCAGCCACAGCAGCTCCATTGACCCGGGGAAACTGCTCCAGGGTTATCCCGGCGGCAAAGGAGAACGCGGTTGAGCCGCCGTTTGCTCCCTGCCGGCCGCCCTGAGCCTGCGGGTCTAAGGCTGCTGAGCCAGCCCCTTCCAGCCTGCGGGCTCTGTGCGGGAAGAACGGGCCTCCCGACACCGCGCTGTGACGGGGGGGGCGTTCCTCGGTACCCCCTGCGGGGCTCCCCCCTGGGCCGGGAGCTACCCCCGACACAGGGGCACTTCGGCCACACGCTCGGAGCCCACCCTCTCGCTGTGCCGGGCGGGAGAGCTCGGAGAGCGGAGGTGACCGCCGGCCCCACCAGTAACGCGGGTAAGCGACGGCCGGGCCTGGGCCGCAGCCCCACC
>VXAK01027679.1:38278-61386 GCA_013399435.1 Arenaria interpres | reverse complement strand
GAGGCGGGTGGGAGCTCGGTCTGAGGCTCGCCCCCCCCCGGGACCGGTTCCGTGCTCATCGCGGTGTGCGCTCCTCCCCGCTGTACCCAGCCCGGGGCGGCCTCTCCAGATGGCTCCAGATCGGAAACGGCCGCGTTTTTCGCAATGCCCTTCTCTCATCAGAGAACTGGAGGCTCAGCAGCCCTCGTTCTGTTTTTAGCAATAGGTCGGTATTAACTGATGCAGTTTTGTTACAGCGGAGTGGAACTCAATGGGAGATAAATGCTTCGTTTATAGTAACAGTTAGACAAAGCACCAAAGATCTGAAGGAATAGGCTGTGCTGTAGTTTGTTTCATCAAATGGAATAGGAATATATACACCTACCAACAAAAGTATACACGTACACCTGCCAACCTAAATGATTTGATGACTCTATGCTGTATCTATGTATGTATATATATAAACAGACTTCTCTATTCATGCACGCCGGCCTGCATGTTAGCAGCTCTCTAACGCACAGCTCTCTACTGCTGTGCAGTAAAGCGTGCTCTTTTTCGAAAAATTTCTGTGAGACTCAATCCCAAGTTAAACACCGACAGGCCGTGCCCTTAGATCTGAGCCTGAGTAACTCGCCCTCCCGAGCGCCAGCAGCGTGCTGCTGTGGAGGTTAAGAGAGAGAGGCAGGAACCGCACAGGGGCTGCGGCTGCCGGGGCGATTAACAGCGAAGGGTTAATAGTTAACTCAGCTGGGCTTTCTGTGCTTCACTGGAGACCAGAAAATTCAGGTTTGGTGCAGCAGGGAGCTGGGAACCAAGTTAGAATGGTCTGTGAAGGAGTAATTCCAACTGAGAGTAGTAGCTGCTTTGTTAATTACCCCTTGCTAATTAAATTCAGTAGTACTATCGTGCGTAGCAGTGGAATGTAGTGCACTCTCATTTCTGTGTGCTGAGCCAGTGTGAGGTGGCAGCTGAGCTCAAAATAATAGTTACCCACTGAACTGGCAGCCTGGAGAGCAGTCGCTGCCGAGCCGTCGCTCTCCTGTGTGCCCATACATAGATGTTTAATCTTTCCTAGACTTCAATCCACTAAAAACGTGGTGGCATGTTTGAGAAGTTAAATGAAGCCGTTTAAACCCCAAGTAGGGAGATGGGATGCCGTTTAATTTTGTCTGAAATTTTGGTAATAAAAATGTAGCTTACATATGATTATTACTGACTTATGTATTTCATTGCAACTTGAAATTATATCAGTATTTCTTTAGCGGTTTCTAAGAGGGTATTGCTCATGAAATATTGAACCAATGTCCCGGGCTATTTGATGATGATGAAAGGCCCAATCTAATGTTTTATTGAACGTGGCATTTATGAAAAATAGAGCTGCTCATTTCTATTATATAATCAATAGCACATTAAACCATTTATCATTAATTTGATTAAACAATGCCATTTTAGACCTATACGTTCCCCTGCCTTCTCAGTCGAGTCTAAATTCAATGTCCGAGAAAGCACAAGGCGGTAAAAAGAAATGAGCTAATGAGGAGCTGCCTTTACTGTCTTGGGGCCAGCAAATTTGGTGGATCCCCTTTTGCTACATCATTTAGAAGCGTTACATGAAATAGCACAAGTGGGCAGAGAAAACATTTATTCTCATCTATCGTCGGAATGGAACCATTTTCTTGCTTTGGTACACGAATGTGCTTCTTCAATGAAAACCCAGACTCTCCTTACCATGGGCTGGGAAAAGATGTTACTTTAAGAAACTAACTTTTAGGGCCTTTATTTCCATGGTGAAAGCTTGGGAACTGCGAAGGCTTCAGTCCCTGAAGAGCGTTAGGAGTAAATGGAATTTGTGTCTTTTAAGTCTGTCATTGCAAGTCATTTTCTGGACACCCCTCTCTCGTGGGCTGGCACTGCCCTCCTCTGCGTTGTGACCCCCCGGGTGACAAAAGGGACGACGTTTCCTCAAAGGAGGCAGCGGGTTCCTGAGATGTTGTTGCCATTATTTTACTCTGCATATTTCTCCCGGTGCAGAGAGGCGGCATCCTGCTCCCCGCTCCCCGGACACTGATTTTTGCCAGGAGTTTTGTAGCTGGCCAGTGAGTGCTCTGTGCCACTGCCTTTTGGGGAAGTTCTGGCTCGTTTTGGGAATTGCACGTGTAACTAGATGTTAGCCAGGCTCCGGGGAACTGCTGCAGGAATGAGGTGAGAAAGGAGAAGTTACGAGGGCTCACCAGAGCTGAAAAATAATATTGCTGAGAGGTTGTGTCCTGGGAGGTGATGTGGAAGGAGCGGGGGGTTTATTCCATTGATTCTAATTCCCAAATCTGTTTCCACCACGTGTTTGCAGAACGAGGCCAGATGTGGTCTAAAATTCCAGAGTGGCTGTGGTAAAGAAGAGGGCTTTTTTTTCCCCTTGATGCATTTAGAGACACACTGTCCTCCTGGTTGTCCATCTCCAGCAGATGATGCACTGTCCCTTCCCGCAGCACAGCCGAGCCCTTGCTGTACACAGGGAGATGCAGTGAGGGATGAACACGAAACAGCAGCTTTGCATTACTTACTGCTGGGAAAAGTCAGTGCTTTTTGATAGTTATGTTATTTACTTGGGAGTTTAAGACTGAAATAGGAGTGGAATATGATGGATTTAAATGGGTTTTGTCCTGAGATGACTTTATTTTTCCTTGCTCCTCTGTGTTGAGTTGAGAAGATGGTATTTTCCTAACAAAAGTAATGGACAAACACAGATTGCTGGGTTTGTGTTTTGTGTGGTTTTTCACTTAGCTTGTTATACCCAAGTATACACTGATGAGCTGTTGCTGTTGCTTGTGGCACTATGAATAGTGTGGATAATACTGCTGTGCATAGTTGAGCACGTCGTTAACTTCTGTAATGAAACAAAGATCCATTCTTCATTTTGTGTAAGAAGAAGTGGTGCAGTGTGACAGCTGATGGACTGCTCCTTCGGGGCTGATCTTGGGAATGCTCTTTTCTAACTGGCTCTGGTTGTACTTTAAGTCACTTTTCCTGCTTCCCGCAGGCCTCTCAGGAAGAGCTGAAGGCTGCCTACCGCCGGCTGTGCATGCTCTACCACCCAGACAAGCACAGAGACCCGGAGCTCAAAACACAGGCTGAGCGGCTCTTCAACCTCGTTCACCAGGCTTACGAGGGTCAGTGGGAGTTTGAAGTTTGCAGAAACTGTTTTCAGGGCTTTTCTAGGGGGAGGGCTGTGTCTTCCTGCTTTTTGAGGAAAATATATATATATATTATTACGAAGTAGTAAGTACATTTGCTCATACTTAGTGATGCTTTCTTACCTTTCTGTCCTGTAAATCAGAGGAGCAATGCAGCATAAATTCTGCAATGAGTAAGATGTGGAGTCTCTGTCTTATTTCCTGCGTGCTGTAAATAATCTTTTCACCACTGCCCTTATTTTCGAAAAGACTCTCCCATTAGGGACTAAAGACTGAAAAACAGAAAGGCAGCATGTGAGAAGGTTAAAGGGAGTTAACGTAAAAATCGGATACAGCTGTAGAACAACGTGTTTCCGGGGTCTGTGCTTGAATTCCAAAGAACACTCGTGTGTTGGTCTGAAATTCCAAGAGAAGACCAAAAACTGAGTTCTCTCCTCTCTCTTGGTTTTGACTTGCAGTGCTTAGTGATCCCCAGACCAGAGCCATCTATGACATCTATGGGAGGAGAGGACTGGAGATGGAAGGATGGGAGGTGAGAGACGTTTCACATCTTATGGCCAGTGGAATTGACTAAACCCCATTTATCTGACATTCTGCTTGTATCGAGCGGCACTGACACCTTGATGGTAATAAATGCCTGTTTGTTTGTTTGAAGGCATCCTTGTTTAGTTATCTCTGTCTCTCTCTGTCCCTGCTGAAACACCATGATGGATTTTCAAAGAATACTTGGGTTTTTTACTTGACAAGAGAACAATAAACCTGACATTCAGAGTTCCCTAATAGGATATTACCGTGACAGGCAACAGCTTTGTCTGAGATAAATGCGTTGTTATTGTCCATCTAGTCTCATCTTTTTCATCTCAAAGTTTTTTTTCGACATCAACTAGCCTCTGGGTTTGAAATTACTTTTTCTTTCTCTGTTTTTGGGGTTGTTTTTTTTGTTTGTTCAGTTTTGATGGGCTTTCAAAGAGAACTTGACCATTCCTGGCTTTCGTGTCGCTAAGTCCCCTTCCCAGCCTCTGCTGGTCTTATTTGATTGAATTTACTGTTTCCTGCAGAATCAGGTTGTGTTGGGTCCAGTCAGTGCCAGGGTCACGTTTAGAGTTAGTAGCAGGAAACGTGGAGCAGTAGCAGAACGTAACAGACATTTGGGAGCTTGACTTGGTCTTATTGTGAGAAGCCCAATCCAATACTCTTTCCATCCACACCAAGAGCCATACCTGTTTAAAGCCCTCAGTCCCTGGGACACGTAAGGTAAACAGATGGGAGTCAGCGTAGCCTAAAATTACAAAGCTTGATCACTTTATCTCAGGGCAGGCGCTTTCAGTCATTTTCATTTTTGTGTCTACACCCAGCAGAGATGTTAATGTACAGCTATTGCTGCGGGATCTTGTGCTTGTGGGCTGAGAGCTCCTTGCCCTGGTTTTGTCTAGGCAATAGAAATAACAAGACCATTTTCCCTTCTCTCGGAGCATGGAGTTTCTCTGGTGTCTGCTATCCGGTCTGGCCCGAGTGTTTGCTCCCGAACTCCGAGTACTGAAACCCGGGCAGAGTGGCTTAGAGCAGCGGCAGGCAGCGTCAGAGTGCGCCGGGGCAGCAGCTCTCCGTCCATCAGCAGGGCAGTACCCCCAGCATCCTCCTCCTCCTGGTAATCCTCAGGTTTTCATTTCTCTTTGAGCAGGTTGTGGAGAGGAAGAGAACTCCAGCTGAAATCAGGGAAGAATTCGAGCGTTTGCAGAGAGAGAGGGAAGAGAGAAGACTGCAGCAGCGAACTAATCCAAAGGTGAGAGGCTTCATCCCAGGCTCAAGAGTGAATCTGTAAGTTATTACCAATATGCAAGGTATGATGAGCCTGGATGAGGAGCTGTGGTAAATACCCCCGTAGGTATCTACCCTTAGTGAGTTACTTCCCCTTTTTTGAATATGCAGTTTGTCTGGACAACGTAGGGAAAACAGCTCATTCTTTGAACAGTAATCCTCTGTTGAAAGTTCTTTTTTTTTGTTGAAACATGTATGAGCATAATATCTCTTTCAGCGATTACGTGAAAACAGACCTAACACTGAAATGTTTCTGATTTCTTTCCAAATATTCCAAATAAAATTAAACTCCCTGCACTTACCTGAACAGGTTTTCCCTTCGGCACTGCTGTGGTGTCACAGCAATGCGGGGAGATACTCAAACACAGCTCTGAAAACGTGAGGCAGCTGCCGAAGCAGCTGGGCAGCAGAGCTCCTGGGCTGCAGCACAGTCAGCAAAACCCTCCAGAACAGGACTGGGGTCTTGCCAGGTCCACAGTTAGTGCTTGCTCTAGGAAAGCTCCATCGCACGCTCGGGAGGAGGATCATCAAGCGTTCCCTTCCCATCTCTCAGTCTGTTTGAGCAGCTACAAACTGACAGTAAATGACCCACTGTGGAGCTGAGTCTCAGCTCTTCAGGGGTGACCAAGAACACCATGCTGGAGATGATGTTCTCCTGGTAGTGCCAGGATGGCAGAGAGAGGTGAGAATGATGAATGCTCTGAGAGCTGAGAATGCTAATGGCCTTGCTGGCTGTCGGCTTGGTAAGTGCTGCAGGCGAACCCAGTGTCAGGATTGTCACTGAGTGAGGTTCCAGAGCTTGTCGAGTCACAAAAATCTTGGTTCTGTTGCAGTGAATAACATTATCCAAGAGCTACATCTACGCTCACCAAATATATTTGTACTTTAGTTTACCTGTATCACATCACTGGCTGTTGTGGATAGAGCACAGATACTCAGGACTTGTTTGTGATGGAAGGGTAAAGAAGCAGGAATATCTGCTGGCAGCGTTATTCCAGGCAGGAAGGGATCTCTGGATGCCACAGAACAGGGAAGTCGAACTGTCACTGCTGGAGATGAGGTGACTGGGGTCAGAAGTGAGTTCTCGGCAAGGGGAATGGTTTTCTACACCTCCTGCTTCTCTGTGACTTCAGGAATTTGACATTTTATCTGGGCACCTCGCCGTGGCTGGGAGCAGTAAAAAGCAGAGCTGCACTGTGAGCCTCAGCCGCTGTGTCCTGCGATAAAATTAGCCATCTGGGTGTTTGCAGCAATTGCTGACTGGCAGCCTATAGAAATGGCTCTCCAGGCAGTGTTCCTGCAGAATTAGGTAGCGCAGCTGTGATCATTTCATACACGAACACAAGTTATTTTAAAATTTCCAACATTTTGTCAGTTCTATAAAACAGTTCCAGCAAAATAAAGCATTTTAACCAGAAATGTCGAGCAATAACCAGATGTAGGCAATTTGGCAGGTTTCGAATTGAGTCTATTATTTGCTTTTAGAGCTTTGTTTTTGCTTTCAAAGGCATGCAGAAGGGTTGAAAAGTTCATCACTTGATTTGAGAAGAACCACTTCCTGTTAGGAGAAATTAAATCCTGTTATTTTCCTGCTGTGGAAGGTCAACATCTAATAAATGCAGGTCCCTCAAGGCTTAGTCTTGCACAGCTTCCATATGTCACCTTCCAGAAAGTAAATCCCTAGGAAAAAAAGGTGAGGAGGGAGGATATTCTTCTCTGGCACACCTCTGAGTTCCATCAGTGAAGGCTGTTCTGTATTGGCAGGATGGCAAATCAAGGTGACTTTAAAAGATGACAGCAGATAACAGCTCTGCTGGTTCTGCAGCGCCGTTCCCTGCTGAGCGGCTGCGCGTTGCAGCGTGGTGCATGCGTGCACCGACAGCTCCAGAGCTTTTCCCTGCGGCTCGCTCTTTGGGGAGGGATTTTTCCTTTCCAAGGGTCAGCGCAGGAGGCTGATGGGGCGTGGGGGGCAGCAGTGGTCCCCCCGCTATTATCCGGTGGCATAGGGGGTGCTGTCCTTCTCCGGGAATATTTTTAACTTTCCCATCTGCTGCTTTTCCTGTGCTCGTGCCGGAGGCAGTTTCCCTGCCAGGATCTATAGACCCCAGAGGGTGACTTCAGCCGCTCGGCGGGAGGTGAGACATGTGGAGCCACTGCTCCCTTCAGCGAGAGGCCGAGGATCTGCTGAGGGGGGGACGGAGACGCTCCTTTCCTCTCAATGGGTCTGGTGGATTTTCATGGATAGGTTCAGGTGGTTTCCTTTTTTCACTGGGAGGGATATTTGTTCTCAAATTCACAGGTGTGAGAAAGGAAATCATAAGAGTTTGAGTACGATTAAAAGAAAGGAGTACAATGAATTTCAGGAATGTGTGCGGACCTTGTTGCATCTTTACAAAGAGTACGAACGTTGCGGTGTGACCACAGTACAGTAAGGTGGTTTTCAGTGTGGTTTGTTAGTGCAAGTTCTTGAAAAAGCTTTACTGCCGCTTATATTCCAGTCTGAGTTGAAAACATAATTTTCTGTCTTTTCGCTATGCAAGTTCAGCACGCTTATTACTCACCATGATGTTCCTTCTTTAAAAATGTTTAACTTGGAATTTAAAATTGCAGTCTGGCAAAGATCCTGCGCTGAATGTGGCGCTCCACGTGGAAAACCTTTCTTGCCATCCTGTCTCTGTTATGAAGGATCTTGGGTTTTACACTTCCTTGAATTGAAGAGCGTCAGGGAAAAATTGAAATAGTTTTCTCTTTTGTTAAAAAAAAACACTCACCTGTATTCAGACAAATTTTATTGTCTACCCTGGAATTCCATTGAGTGAAGTTGGCACTTTCTGTTTCTCTTTGGCTGTTCTACTCCATGTCTCAGCCGAGGGCTGCAGAGCAATGCAGGGCAGTGGGCGGTTTTGCCTCGCTTCGCTCTCGTTTTGGCCTCGTTTCAAGGAAGAGCACAATTAGGAGAGGACTGAAACGGAAGAAGCTGCCGGGTCTGGAGAGCCTGTCCCTTGAAGGTGACTTTGCAGATGGTTCCTGAAAAGTAGCTGCCTGCGTAAAGGGCAGGAGCTTGTCCTCGGGGCTGCCACAAACACAGCGTAACTGCTTTGGGTTGTTTGTAAAGAGCTGGGACACAGCCCCTGGCCCAGAGTGCTCCTGAAAATAATGATACCTTCCCCTGTTAAAATATTTATGCAATTTTTGCTGTATAACAAATCAGAAAATAAACATTGAGAAGAGGTCGGGAGTCTCCACAGCAAATAAATAGTCAGGAGCCAAACCAGAGAGAAGTTTTGAGTCCTGTCAAACTCTGCAATTCTTCCTGTATTTATGGCTCAGCATTTGATTTGAGTGGGGTGAGCAAGGGAAAATGCTCACTGGGATCGAAATAAGAAATTATTCCCTCCGTGCTTGGACTCTGAGTGCTTTTTATACCAACCCAGCTCTTGAGTTTCTTTATACAAACTGCTCAGAGTTTATTCTCTGCTGGTGCACAGAGGGAAGGTTTTTTTTATTGCAACTGGTGCATTTGGTGTGAGCTGGAATGTCTTTAATAGGTCTATAGGGGCAGTTTCCAAAGCCTCTTGAAGTTATATGACCCAGACACAGATCTAATTGTGCCCTTTCCAAATAAACCCACTCTTGCAGTTCATCTGAGTGAGCACAGCAGCAGGTAGCCAGACTATTTAGCTGTGGCCTACTTTTTTGTAGGAATAAACTTTTCTATGGTCTGAGAAAGGAAATATTTACCACTTGCTACAAGTCTGTCTTTGTCAAGCTTTTCTTCTGATTACAAGATATAGACTAACAAAAAGTAAACAAACTCAGAAGAAAACATTTAGAGGATTTCTGGCTAAGTTCCACTGCAGAAAATCAATTTCTAAAATATATTATTAAAACTTCTAAATACTGACAGCAGTCAGTTGTGGGGAAAGAATAAACCTGCTGTGTAAGTGTGTTCTATCTACTTCTGTCATGTGTCACAACAGGGGAATTGCCTCCTGGTATGACAAGTTGCATTCCTGCTGAAAAACTGTCTTTTATCCTGTTTAGTTTATTATTTGTATTGCTCTTTTAGCATATTGTAATCGTTCATTTTATTTTGTCTTGAATGTGCAACAAATGCATTTTAGAGTGGAAAAGATAATTGCAGAAAAAGAAGGAACTGCCAAAATCTGTAGTGATACAGGAGGACGGATTAGCCATTTGGCCTGTAACTGTTGGGGGGTTGTTACTCCTTTCACTCCTCATTCCCTAGGGAACAATTAGTGTTGGAATAGATGCCACTGACCTCTTTGATCGCTACGACGAAGAATACGAAGATGTGCCTGGGAGCAGCTTTCCCCAGATTGAGATAAACAAGATGCACATCTCCCAGTCCATCGAGGTGAGGGGGGCGTGGGGGCCCGAGCCAGCAAGGCAGGCAGTGCGGGGCCACCCCAAACGGGACCCCTGCCCTGGTTGTGTCCTTGCAGAAACATGCATGAAATGTGTGAATCGGGATCAGAGTAATTGGTAACAACATATTCCTCTTTCAGGCACCACTGACCGCCACGGACACAGCAATTCTGTCTGGTAACCTTTCCACCCAGAATGGGAACGGAGGTGGATCAATTAATCTTGCTCTGAGACGAGTGACATCTGCCAAGGGATGGGGAGAGGTAAGAGTTCTGGCTGCTATGTGGTTTTATCTCCAGTCTATTTCAGGCTGCTTGGATTAGTTACCTACTGTTTATTTTCTGTAGGGATTTTCAGCTCTGGTTCATCTCAATTTGTACATGCTGTAGAATGTAGAAAAAAGAATTCTCAAAGGAATTTGAGAAAAAGGGAATGCCAAACCTTGTTTTTCTTAATTGTTTCCTCTTTCCGTTTGGCTGTGCATTTTGGACTTCACTTACGCTGGCAGAATTGTTACCCGTTGTCTCCGGGGCCTTTCCACTTTCTCTGGAGCCTCCCAGGTGCCTTCGGGAGGCTGTGACCGTGCAGCAGAGTGATAGTTTGCCTTCGTTTCACAAACAGCTCGGTTCACAAGGGAAAAGTTCTGGGGGAAATAGACTGACTCCCAGGCAGATACGGTCTGGGGCCATGATGGAGGGGTTTCCTCCGATTGCGCTGGTGCTCATAGCAGTAAACAGCCCGTAGCACTGCAAACCGGGCTTGGTCTTGTGAGAACCCTGCTCGGTGAGACACCTCCTGCTCTGAACACAAAGGCAGCAGAACAGGGAGGCTGCTGAAATGTGTGGCAAATGTTACTCATGAGTGAAATTCTGTGAAGTAAATGATGCTTGTGAAGTGCATTGTCACTGTTGTAAAAGATGTTTTCTTCTGACAATTTGGTATTGTGCATTTAAACAGCTGGAGTTTGGAGCAGGAGACCTTCAGGGGCCTCTCTTCGGTCTGAAGATATTCCGTAATCTTACACCAAGATGGTAAATATTAGAAAAATGGTCTAATGGTTAATATTCTGCACTAAGGAACCAAACAGCTTGAATTCATATTAAATAAAATGAATTAACAAAGTAATCAGATAAAATACGTAATGGTTTATAGAATCCCGTACAGTTCCGAATGATAGGAGTGGCTTTCTGCAAACTAGTGATGAGGGAAAACTCAAAAGACTATGCTGTCTGATCATTGTGAATCATAACACGTAAATAAAGCTCCCTGGTGTTTCAGTCTCAGCATCTGTGGCTCTTCTGGGACTTCCATGTGTGAGATGGGAGTTTCTGACAGCAAAAGAGGAGATGATATGTCATATTTTAGGGAAGTAATGCCAAATTTGCTACTGGCGTGCTGTCTGTTTACGAATGAGCAGAAGTCTCAGGTTGTGGCTGGAGACATATGTTAGAGCATCGTAGGGTCCAGTGTAGACGCCTTTCCTTTCATATCTTCTAACTTAGTAAATATGCCATTCCTCAGAGCTCATTCTGGGATGTTGTTCCCTGTAGAGTTCTTTAATGCTGGTTTTTGGAGCCGATGCTCAAGGATTATTAAATAGCAGGGCTGCTGTCTTCTAGCAGTGTTCTGCCTCTCCAGCAGACCAGACTCTCTCTGCCGTGGGCAGGAAGGGTGAAGGCTGGAGGGCAGCTGTGTTGGCTGCAGCGCTGTGGCACACACCAATAAACTGGGCATGAGCCTGCTCTTCTGGGCAGCGCTGCAGTCAGACCCTCAGACATCATGATCTTTGCAGGATAGTCTCTGTGTATTGAGCACGGCTCCTGGGCAGGAAGGACTCGGAGGCCATCTGGGAGCCCGTGTTTTATCACTGATGAGGATTTCCTTATTTCTCCCAGTTTCATCACTACAAACTGTGCCCTGCAGTTTTCATCCCGCGGGATCCGCCCCGGCCTCACCACAGTCCTCGCCCGCAACCTCGACAAGAACACGATGGGCTACTTGCAGTGGCGGTGGGGCATCCAGTCAGCCATGAACACCAGTATTGTCCGGGATACAAAAACCAGCCATTTCACCGTGGCGTTACAGGTGAGAGTCCTGTCGCTGCACGCGGGAGGCGCTGATACCGTTCCATGGGAGGGAAGTCTCTCGGCTTTTCTGTCCCAGCAGTATTTTGGCTTGGGGTTAGGGACTGACACAGTGGCTGGTACTATCTCGGTCAGACATGTAACGTGGGTAACCAGCTGCGTCGGGAGAGCACAACGCTTTGCACCCAACGCTGTGATGTCTGATGTGGATCAGCTCAGATCAGGGTCACAGACGGCAGAGATTGCAGGCTGTATGAGTTAAGTGGCAAGTGTTGCTGTTTCCTGTGCCGCTTAAAGGATAAGACAGGAAATCTGGGGAAACATTGATTGGTGGCCGAGGGTCTGTTTTCATACATGTGTGCCTCTTGTATTTCAGCTGGGAATCCCCCACTCTTTCATGATGGTCAGTTATCAGCATAAGTTTCAGGACGAGGATCAAACGCGAGTGAAAGGTTCTCTCAAGTAAGTGTGCAAGAGGAAATTCATGTTGCTCATGGCCAGAAGAACATCTCATCTGCTGCCATAGGCCTCCAGGTTCTGCACAACTCAAAAGCTGCTGGGGTCTTTGGGAATCTGCTCTTCATTAATTAAGTCTAGTAACCACTGAAATGAGTGTCATGGAGGCGTAGCTCTCTGTGCCTCTTTGGATAAGTGGGACTTAAAATACCTGTGTGATAGTTTATATCATCACTAATAAGAAAATGGGAAGTTCTTGTAGTCTGTTTAGCATTCTACAAGATGAAAAGGTTAATCTCATCTTGTAGATACACAGTGAATCTTCCAGTAGCCAACATCTGCTGCACACACATGTGTTTCCATGTTTTATTTGTTGGGGAATTACAGGATTCAGTAGAGAGGAATTCAAGAGTCTTGCCTGTCTTACCAGTATTTGGTTCATTCGTTCTAGGGCAGGTTTCTTCGGGACCATAGTGGAGTACGGAGCAGAGAGGAAGATTTCCAGACACAGCATTTTAGGAGCCACTGTCAGCGTTGGTGTCCCCCAAGGAGTGTCTTTGAAAATCAAGTCAGTCCAAGATTACAACTCAGTTTGCAGAGGCTGACCATAACCCGCATTGTTGTTGTGTTTCCGATGTTCAGGTGGGAAGGCCCCAGTCTCAGGGTCTAGCAGTGTATCACTGTGTATTGCAGCTGCCCCCTCTAGCGCGAGGGCTGCCTGTGAGCAGTGATGTGTGCCTTCTGCTGAGGTCACTGAGCCTCAGCTCGCTCTCGCAGGACTAGTAGGGGTGTGCCTCAAAATGCTCTGAAAATGCAGCTTAAAGTATGGTTTGGAGCATTGTGGTAAGTAGATGCAAGATTTCCAAGAATATTATTAGTAGTAGTATATTTAATTGCATTCCGTTTGTATAACACTGCACACAAGAATATACTCGAATTAGTGAATTATCATTAAGTAATACAGGTGATTCTGTTGATAAGGTGCAGCTCACAAAGAGGGGCAGAGCTGGTTAAGGGTTCCTATACTGATGTGCATTTTTAACTGGTGCCAGCAGAGGGCGCGCCAGGGGCCGCTGCCCCAAGAAGACTAATGTTTTCTAAAATAAATACTTTTATAAGACTCAGAAAAATATTAATGTCGTCCTTCCTTGAAGGTACTTGCCGGTGTTGTGAACATAGACCTTCTCTATAAGCATTTTATTTTCTCTTTATGATGGTGTTGGTCCCTTTCCCTGGTTAAATTAATGACCAAACACATTCTTCTAAGATTAAACCACTTTAGCATGGTCAGGTACTGTCACAAGAGAACTCTGCTACATAAACGTCTGACTGTGGGTGGTGTCAGCTCTGTCTTACCATTGTCTTCGTTCAGTTTATCAGATTTTCACCCTTTTCATCTCTCCTGTGGCTCAGCAGTTGTTCAGCAGCAGACACTGCTGTTAAGTGGACTTAATCAAGTGCATTAAACTCTGCATTTCCTCTCACCTGGCCCTCTGATCTTTTTTGTTCCAGGCTGAATAGGGCAAGCCAGACCTACTTCTTCCCTGTCCACCTAACAGACCAGCTGCTCCCCAGTGCTGTCTTCTATGCCACCGTGGGACCTCTAGTTATCTACTTTGCCATGCACAGGCTCATCATCAGACCCTACCTCAGGGCACAGAAGGAGAGGTGAGCTCCCGAGGCTGTTCTAAATCCAGAGCTGGGAGGTCCCACACCAGTGCTCTGGGAGCCTGGTGCAGAGGCTGGGATCTCTGTGGTCACGCTGCCGTTAGCGCTACTAAGTTCTGGAAGCCTACCGAAATAGTTTGAAATGTGGGGAAGGACCTTAAAACCAAGCTCATTTGTGTGAGATGGTGGGTCAGGTTAATTGGGGTGGGTGAGCAGAGATACGAGTCCCGTCACTATGTGGCCCTGACATGATGTTCACCCCGTGTTCAGGGAGCTGGAGAAGCAGAGGGAGAACACAGCCAGCGACATCCTGCAGAAGAAGCAGGAAGCTGAAGCTGCGGTAAGTCTCTCCTGTAACTAACCCCCTTTGGCTGAAGGAAGCTGTTTTCACTCAGGGCTTTTCTCTTTTGGACACCGTGTCTGGCACTGCTTGATTTTTGCTCTGCCCTTTGTGTCGTGACAGGTCCGGTTAATGCAGGAGTCTGTCCGGAGGATAATTGAAGCAGAGGAAGCCAGAATGGGTAAAGATTACAGCACCATTTACTTGCTCCATAAATTTGGAGAGAGGAAGGAACAATGTAAAGGCTGGGGGGCTGATGGGGAGAAATGCAGGTATCATTTCTTCATTTCCGCCCCTAACGAAGCACAGTGTAATTGCTGTCGTGCGTGTGGTGGGGAGGTTCCGTTATGATTTAGCTTCTAGTACCTGAGCTTAGTAGGGACCAACTGAATGTTATTTTGGGACAAGCTGGGAGGTGCATCAACAGGCTGAAGTCAATAGTCTGGATTTGCCTCTTCACAGAAGAGAGGTGTGTGATAAATCTGTGCAAAAGCTGGAGTCTTCAGTTCAGGTTTCGCTGGGCTCTAGCTTTCACCGTGTGCTCCTGGGTCAGAAAATGTGGGGATGGTCTTTTCATCAGCATCTGCCCCGCTGTCAGTGGGAAGCCTTTCATCACATCTGTGATTTCCTGTGAAACACAGGTTTGATTGTAGTGAACGCCTGGTATGGGAAGTTTGTCAACGACAACAGCAGGAAGAACGAGAAGGTGAAAGTAATAGATGTGACTGTGCCCCTGCAGTGCTTGGTGAAAGACTCTAAACTCATCCTCACAGAGGCATCCAAGGTACGTGGTTGTTCTATCAGCACCAGGCTCCAGAGCTCACATGAGTGATGCAGAATCTCGACTGAACTGTCCTGTGGGGGTTTCTCCGGTCCGCCTGAGACCAGTGACTCCAGATCAATTGACAAAACCATTTACACACCAAGTGTTACCAACCTCCGGGAACCTGTTTCTCTGGGCATCTCCAGTGCCAAAGAAACAGTGTCTGCGTGTTTGCAGCGTGCAACGGTGTGTGTTACAGACTCTGGGGCCATACCCAAAAACTTCCCACCCCCGGTTTGCTCTTTTCTGCATTTAGAACATGCTACTGGAGAGGCTATTCCTTAGCTTCTCGACTCATTGGCAACAAAACTCCTTTTTTTTAAATGACACCTCATTCTGGCGCTAATAAATGTTTTGGGTCAGTTGAAGAGCTGTGAAAGCCCATTCCCTGATGCTCATTCTGTCCTCCTCTGGTTCAAGGCTGGGCTGCCGGGTTTCTATGACCCCTGCGTGGGTGAGGAGAAGAGTTTGAAAGTGCTTTATCAGTTCCGAGGAGTTCTGCACCAGGTGATGTCAGCTGACAACGAGGCCCTTAGGATACCAAAGCAATGTAAGTAGCACAGACCGCTCTGCTGCTTCCCTTAGGAACCAGTAAAGGGGTTGGGGGTTCAGAACTGGGGATACTGAAAAAGACTGGCCATGATACGCATATTTCAGCAGCACGTCCAACTCATAAATCTTCCATTAGTACCTTGGAGGTGTGTATGAATGGTGTGTAATTAGCAGCCAGAAGTGTTCCCGTCTGTCCCTGGTAGGGGGGTAGGTTGAAGCTGTGACGTGTTCTGTGCGACAGAAGTGGCACGTGTCCGTTTGTTGTTCTCGCCCACAGCTCACAGGATTGATGCGGACGGCTAACGGGAGAGTGGGCACCTCGGGAACGGCACCTGGGCCAACGGGAACTGCGGAACCTTCCCCCGGACGCTACAGCTTTGAACAGAGACACTTTTATTTTTACTATTCTCTAGCAGGTGCTGTCCTGCCGGTTGTGTTAGGAGACAAAAGGAGAGAACCTGCTTCTCCAGGTGGCTCCAAGGCAATACTTCTCTGAATTGTGGCTCAGTAACCAATAAAGCAACGTGACTCTGAACGCGCAGTGCTCTCTGCTGAGGTTGTGCGAGCGGGCACGGAGCTCCCCCGGCCCGCGGCCGAGTCCCTGCTGCTGCCGTTTGGCCACAGTCCCTTCGTACACTCTCACCTGTATCTTCTCGCGCTGAGCAGGGAAGAAGACCTGTTGTTCTCTTCCTGGGGCAGGGAACGTTCCTTTTCTGCTCCTGAGGAGAAGTTCCATTCTCTGGCCACCTCCTGGAAAGGCCTCTGTGTAAATCCCTTTGTTGGAAAGAGGACAGAGATTGTTTTCCACCTCAAATCTGTATTTGAAATGTACTTGTTAAGAACAAGTATATTTGAGACGAAGTTCTTTGCCTTTCATAGTATCATGGACCTCTTCAGCATGAATCCATCCAGCTGCTCATTTCAGACACTGCTATTCCAGACAAGGACACGGGGTGTCATAGTCTCATTAATTCTCCTGCCACCCAGAACCACGTACTGTCACGGTTTTCATGGAAAGAGGAAAGCAAACGGGGGAGAAGGACAGCAATTCGTTTCATTTGGTTCTGATGCTGCAACTGTCTCTTCCCATCTAATTTATTTCTAGGAGAAAGGAAGGTAGTTTATCCAGATAGAGCAGGCCAGAGTGAGGAGAGATACCAACGGGTAAAGAGCTGAAAACACACAATTCGGCTGCCGTTTCTGAAAAGCACCAGTTTTGCTATAAGTCCATGGATCACTCTTGCAGGGATTTCCCAGCAGGAGGGGCGGTTCTGTCCTGCTGACACCGCAGACCTCAGAGCGTGCGGCAGCAGGGCCAGGTGTGTCCCAGGGAAAGGAGCAGGGGGGGCTGCTGCTCAGTCCTGCTCCCGGCGAGTCCCACAACAGCCCTCACTGCTCACACCCAGAGACGGGGGGTAAGGACCCCGTCCCCAGGCAGTGGGTTGTTCTGCACAACTGCCACGAACCATTTCCTGACACCGACCTGGCCCCGTCTGCTGTGCGAGGGGGGTTCCCTCTGCTCCAGTCACTGTGACAGGAGAGTTCTGAGAACAGATTCATTTGAGCCAGTTTGAAAGAGATGTCCCTGCTCTAAAAAGAAGTCGGTACAATGACGGGGTGTTTACCTGCTTTTATTAAAAACACACCAAAACTCTTCATTTGTGACCAGCTACTGGTGCAGGATTTTATTCCACTGATGACCAGCGTTCTGTTGATCTGAAATGAAATGTAAAATGTGCAATAAATTATATTCAGCTGAAAAGTAGCCCCTGTTCCCTTGGCACCTGTAGGACACTCCCGAAAAGCAAGGGTTGCAGGTTCTGTAGGTGTAACTGCTCCCTCTGTCACCGCCTGCTCATCGGCCTCTTTGGGTTCTTTGTCTGTAACGAGTTGAACGGGGCAGAAACCCCCACCAGAAATTCCTTTGCCCCGCTGTGTCCCTGCATGAAGCATGTGGCCAAGAGTCTGCAGTGACCAGGATGCGGGAAAACACTCCGAGGAGAATGAAGTTGTGCATCAACAAGTGCAAAATGGCAACAACACATTTACTGGTGACGGCCAAGAGGAGCAGCAGAGCAGTGACCCCAAGGAGTGATTTCATGAACAGAAGTTCATATAATAAAACAATTCTCCTCATTTCTGACAGCTTCCTGAGACAGTTTCTGCTGCTGTGAAAGTGTTTTCTTGCATATTGTGTCCATTAAAGTGTAGAGAAATAACGACGTGATTCTAAAAACTGCTTCAGTGCTTCAGGAGATGCCGAGGTTTCGCTGCACTCGAACAATAGCCCTTCTGAGAGCAGAGTGCCTTGGTCCTGCTCCAGCAGCTAAAGCCTGTGACGGGGCAGCATCTTTAGGTGCAAACCTTAAAATGCCACAGAAACAGGAGGTGACGCATCCATCTCTGACCCAGCAAATGCCTAAAACACCCCAATAAGGATCTGGGAACACACAGTCCTCTTTTCAGCCAGAGCCTTTAAACTGGAAATTCTCGAGGTGGAGGAGATACAGGTTTAGGATTTACTTTCTAGAGTCTTCCCTTGCCCTCCTGTGCGTGCTCTTGGCTGTGAGAGCCGCGTCCCGGAGTGGCCCAGCCAGTGACAGGCTACAGGAGCCAGAGCTCTGGCACCAGTTCTGCCGTAGGAACCACCACCCAAACCCCATCCCATGCCTATCAGACAGTGGGTTCGTGCCCGGGGAGGGCTCGGCCGGTGGCCAGGCCTGGCATCAGGTGGGTGCTTTCTGCCATCACAGCGCTGTTCTCCTCTGGGACCGGCTGGGGTTCTCCTCCTTCCTTCTCTCCAACGGCAGAGGAGTTTGTGCAAGGGGCAGATGAACCTTAATGTCATACTTTGAACATTTGAATTTGTGACTCTCCTTAAAGCAAAACCCCTCACGATGAAAGGACACAGGCCTTGTCCTGTTCCCTGGCTGAGCATCATAAAAAGTTTAAAGTTTGTTTTTCCCTGCCAGCTCAGCCCACCTGGGGATCAGACTCTCCCTTTTCTCCTCCTCTCGAGTGCAGCGAGTGCCCTTCGCAGCCGTGCGGCCGCAGCAGCAGGTTCTTCTCTGCAGCAGCCGATGCTCCAGCTCCATTTTTGCGTCCCCGCTGTGTTTGTTCTTGTCTGAGTTGTGTCCACACGGTGGAGTCTGCTCCCTGCCCCGTCCCTTCCCTCGGAGCCAGGGCTTGGGTCGGTCTCTGCTGCTGGACACTGACCCCAGCCCCTCTCCTCTCCTTATTTCCCGTCAGTGCAGTTTTACAGAGACTCTTAAGAGCAGCTCCACTTAAAAACCCACTACTTTCACCGCCACCATTTCTGCTCTGTGAGAAGCTGCCATTTTACAGCTACATCTGCTGTTGGCTCTGTATAATATAAAATTACTCACAGAATTAACACAGAAGCTGTAGCAGCCGGAGCTTTGCTTCTGATACGGTCCAGTGCCATCTCCAAAGACACAACCCATCTTTTAAGTTTGCTGAGGTGTCAAGGCTGCTGCTTTGAACCCAGCACCTTTGGGGTGGTGGCACAAAGAGGAGCTGAGGGGTGGCACCAGGGCACCAGTGTCCCTTTGCTGGTTTGGGGTCCTCAGTGCCCCCCGCCGTGGGGAAGGGGTGGGAGGGAAGGAGCTCTCCTTCCGTGCAGCTCCCAGAGGGCTTAAAGGGGTTTTTTGGGTGTCTGAGGCCGGTCTTTGCTGGGCAGACACAGCACAGCCCAAGGTGCCGTGTCCATTTCAGTCCGTTTCTGAGGCTGCGGTGCCCAGTCCTGCAAGGACCAGGCTCTTGGGCAAGTGGGATGGGAATGGGGCCACCTTGGCCAGTCTCTCCTGGCATGATGTGCCCTGCCCCACGCCTGGCTCCTACGCACCGAGCCTGGCTTTCAGCGTGTCCTCTCCTCTCCACCACCGGCGTCCTGACCCCAGCCCTCGCCGGGGCTCGCACCAGCCCTCACACCAGTCGGCAGGTCCATCAACGAGCCCAGCTGGGCCACTCTGGGCTCCTGGAGCCGCCAGCAGCACCTGCCCCCATCGCCCCACCCTGCGCCAGTGACAGGACCCACCACAGTTGCTGATGGCAGAGGGTGGGCGAGGAGCAACCGCTCCAGAGAGAGGGGGGATCCCAGCAGCACGAGGTGTTTGAGCGCTCCCCATCCCTCCTGCCTCCCCGTGTCCCCCGGGAAAGAGCACCTGAAGCAGGAATTCTCGCCGCCACCTGCACAAACTGCTTCACACTCCAGTAAATCAGAACAGCAGACTCCTGAGTTCGGAATAAAACAAAATCATTGTTCACTTGTTTCACATTTAAGAGAAAAACATGTTTCATTAAAACAGTTTTAATGAAAAAATAAAGTTCTGAATTAAACTGTAATTATACATGGCTGGAAGTGATGAACTAAAAGAATGGAGATGTTACTTTTTTTTCTTCTCTCTGCTGATATCATGACGTGCTGGACTTGTCAGACCCCATCTATCGGGATAAATCTGAAAAGGGAACAGAACAAGAGTCAGTCACACTGATCAGTGTGAGAAGGAGCCAGTTCACATGGAGTTCACCGTTCCCGCCATAAAAGCTGGAGGAACACAATCCACGGAGGCCAGCGGAGTTGCAGACACGCCGTAAACACAGAGAGACAGATTTTCAGAGCAGGTCCAGCCCTTGCGCAGCTCGCGACCAGGATCTTCCAAAGTCTTTCCCTTTGCAGAGTGAAATGGCAGCATTTGAGAACTTTGGTTATTTTTCTGGCTGCAAAGAACAGTGAGGCAGCCGCCGGGGGCAAGTCTTTGGCAAACTCCTCGGTGCTTCCACGAAGCTCCTGGGAGGCAGCACGTCGCGGTCTTCAGGCTTTACAGAACCTGGAGCTGTTTTTCAGAACCTGGAGTCAGTTGTTGCAGGTTGGTGGGACGGGGTTTGTATAAAGCAGCAGGAGAGAAGAACCGTCGCTCGTGGTGCAGCTCCATCATCCTGACCCGAGCGGGCAGAGCTCTGGCTCCCCCGCATCTCCCTGGGCTGGAGCTTTGGCAGACCCGTGGTGGCCGCCCCAGTGAGGGTCCCTGGCTCCGTGGGAAGCCCCATGGTCACCACCAGGATGTGTCTCCCGATGAGCCGGTACTGGGATAAGGGCAGTCCCCTCGCCTCACGTCCCACCGGACACGGCGCTCGTTCATCAGGTGTAACTCCAGAGAAACACCTCAAAGCACACAGCGAATCACTCTGGTCACCCAGGAACACCGCCGCTGTCTCGGTGGCCTCGCACACGAGTTTCTCCCTGTCCCGTTTCCCAACGGATTTCCCTCGGGCTGAGGCCCCAGGAAGCCCTGTGGAGGGACCACAGTGTCGGCGGAGGCCTCAGCGCCCTCCTGTGTCCCCCCCCGCCATGTCCGAGGGGTCTTCATTGCACGTCATCCTGCTCCCGGCATCGCCTGCGTGTGCTTCTGTCTGGGTAATTTGCAACCAATAGGTTAAAGATTTGGGTTTTTTGGTTACAAATCCATTCTCAAAAAACAAACAGCGAAAAAAAAAGCCAACTTGGCCGTAGCACTCAGATGGAAATGACCAAATCCCAGACCAGACCTGCCAGGTTCCAAGTTCACTCTGGCCCCTTTTACAGCCCACTCTCGAATTCTGGGCTGAGAAAAGGGAGAGTCACCGTCTTCTTAAATCAGCACCTTAGAGTTTAAGGAAGGGCTGGGAAATGGAGCAAACAGCATCCCCCAGACACACGTTTGAGCCAATCATGCAAAACAAAGTCACGAAAATAAGACCTTCTGGGAAGAAATGGGGTGTCGCTGATCCCCAGCACTGCCTCTCCAGAAAAAGGGCTGCTCCCTCCTGTAAAGGCGCCAGTCGCTCGGCGCAGGGTAAGTCCCGTTTCCACGTGAGCGATGCCAAACCCCAGGGCTCCCCTCCGGCCCGGGCCCGCTGCAAGAGCGCGGTGCGAACTGACACAGACTCCTGTGGAGCCTCAGAGAGTCCAGGACTGATATATACGGACAAATGGGCAGGTATAATATTACATGAAAATTAAAACACGTGGCCATTTACTTTTCAGACTCTTCACACAGATTCCTCCCTCCTCCCTCTCTGGAGGAGGAGTCTCCTCGCACAGAGAGGGTTTGCAGTTTCCCGGTGGGATGAGAAAACGTTTGTGGCAAAGGTATCGTACATTTCCCAGACATCACCCCGCTCACGGCTGCGACCAGCCAGACCCCTGCCCAGCCCAGAGGGCCCAGTCCCTCCCTCCGGCCGAGGGGGCTCCAGCAGCAGTTCTCACCAGTCGGCCTCTTCCAGCCCTGGCTGACGCCGCTCGGTGATTCCCCGTCCCGGTTCCGGCGGGCGGGCAGCCCTCCGGCCCGAGCAGCAGCAGTTCGGGGAGCTCCCCCCAGCCCCCCCGCCGCGGGCACCCGCCCCCCCACCAACACNGTCAAACTTGGAGTCCCGGCACTTCTGGCAGATGTAGACCTCTGGGACGTTGGACTTGCGGATCTTGGCGCAGGAGAGGTGGATCCAGGTGTGACACTCGTTGCACTCGATCATGGGCCGCCCGGCGAAAGGCTTCATGCAGAAGCAGGTGACCAGGTCCCAGGAGTCATCATCTGCAAAGGTGAACAGCGAGCGGCGTTCAATGGCCAACGCCTCTCACTTGCACCAGGAATTTACTCCGCTTTTGCGCTAAATTAAGTACCCGGCTGCCACAGCCAGGCACTTTGCTGCTTCTTCCACACCTGAAGGGAAACTCATCTCTCCTGCGCAGGAGGAGACTCTTGGCAGGACACGAGAGGCCATAACCCAGGAGAGCACAACCAGCTCCCTCTTTAAACCCACAGCTTTTCATTCAGTTTATTGCGAAAGCAGCCAATCAACCTCCCCTTTCCCCCGAAAACCCAACCCCTGCTCGGGCAGCACGCTTTCCTGTTACCCTCACACAAGCACCAAAGCGAGGGGTGACAGCAGCACCGCCGCCCACCGCTGAGCCTGCCCGCAGCCAGGCACCTACCCGAATCCACCATGATGTCCTCGTCGTCGCCGGTCCCGTCCTCATCCCGGAAGACCACCTGCTTGCCCTGCCGAATGACCGTTCTCTTGCCCACACTCTGGATCTCCACCGTCTGCTCGGCCGCCCCGGGGGTGTAGGAGACGCTGGAGGGGGTGTCAGAGTCCCACACCGAGCTCTGCTCGGCCGCAGACGGAGGGTCACCCTCGGACGAGGGGCTCATCGGCGTCTCCACGTAAGAGTCCTCCCCCTCCAGCTCCAGCAGCTTCTCCTCGTAGTCCTCCTCTGCAGACACCTCCGTTTCCCTCTTCTTCAGCTTTTTCTTCTTCCTGATCTTGTCCATCTGCTTTCTCTCCGGCAGGAAGCTGCCGGGTTTTGCCCGTTGGAAGAGGGAACCATAGGGCTTCGCTCGCTTGAGCTGACTGAAGTTCTTCCTGTTCTTGGCGGGCAGGGGCACGGCCGAGGGGACGTCATTGAACCGCGGGTCCCAGCTATCGCTGTCGATGGTGCCCCCGGTGCTGTTGGGGGGGCTGGGGCTGTTCCTCAGCGGCGCTTCCTGGAAAGCGCCGGGGAAGCGAATAAAAGCGTTAATTGGAAGGCGGCTCCGGTGCGGGGGGAGGCACCGCTCCCCTTCCCCCGCCTCGCACGGCCCCATCTCGCCCGAGCTCCCGCTCTCCCCGGGCCGCCGCCGGGGAGCAGAGCCAGCGGGGCAGAGCCGCGGGGCAGAGCCGCCCGGGCGCGGGGGAGGCGGCGGGAGCGGTTCCGGGATCCCGGCCGTTCCTCACCCCGCCCAAAACGCGGCCACCCCTCCCCACACCCC
>VXAK01027679.1:23197-34082 GCA_013399435.1 Arenaria interpres | reverse complement strand
CCCCCCCATACTGAAATATCTCCTTAATGCACAGCCCTGGGAAGCAGAAAAGTGCATGTGGGTGTTAAGGAGGGGGGGCTGGAAGACGCAACAAAGCTCCCGGTCAAAGCCCCCTCCTCCATCACCCCATGGTTCTTGCCTTTGTGAAACCCCGCACTGAGCTGTGCTGAGCCGTGTCGTGCTGTGCTGCAGGAGGGTCGGACGGGTCGAGGCTGTACGACTGCGTCTGGAGGTACAACTCCAGCGTGAATGAGTGGACGGAGGTGTCCCCCATGCTGAAAGCCAGAGAGTACCACAGCTCCACAGTGCTGGACGGGCTGCTCTACGTCATCGCCTCTGACAGCACAGAGCGCTACGACCACTCGGTGGACAGCTGGGAGGCCCTGCAGCCCATGCTGTACCCCATGGACAACTGCTCCACCACCTCCTGCCGCGGCAAGCTCTTCGCCATCGGCTCCCTGGCTGGCAAAGAGTCCATGGTGATGCAGTGCTACGACCCCGACAGCGACCTCTGGTCCCTCGTCAACTGTGGCCACCTGCCCCCCTGGTCCCTGGCCCCAAAGACGGTCACTCTCAACGGCCTCATGTACTTCATAAGGTGAGTCGGGGGGCGATCGCCCACCTCCCCACAGCCCCTCTGGCCAGCCCAGGGTCTCCCCGGGAGGGCGTGCAGGTTTTGCGGGTTGTTTGTGGGAGAGCAGCGCGTTGGGAAAGGCAGCAGAGCTTCCTCTGATGGTGCAGGTGGCTCTGTGAACCCCCACCCTGCTTTCCTTCGCTTCTGTCATAGCTTGACCTCAAAGAACTACGCTTAAAATTGTGTAAAAATGTGTGACTCCAAACCCCCAGGCTGGGGAGCAGCCAGGTACAAATCCGGCTGGAGTCAGCAGCGCTGCTTGGAAATAGACTTCTCAGTTTTCTTGGCTTCTGGTGCAGCCCCCCCGTGTTGCTATAAATAAACGAGTAAGCTCCAAGAAAACGTTAAACTGTAGCGCAGGGGAGGACATCCTCCATCTCAGCAGAGATAAGAGGGCTGAAGATGAAATGATTGGCCACTATTTTTAAGCGCCTTTCCAAATTGGGACTTAATTACCCATCTGAAGCTGTCCTGGTGGCGCAAATACTTCGGTTATCCACTTAATTAAAAATAAACGGAAAGGCATGCTAGCGCTGCAGCATTTTGTCTCGTTGTGTTGACTTTGAGCAAACATAGGCTTCTGTGATGGTCTCCAGACACTTTTCTTTTTTTAATCTCCTCTTGGCTGTGCATAAAGCAGCGACTTCTGTCCGAGACCTTCTGTTTGATTCATTTGGGTGCCGCCGGGTGTCTCTGTTCTGGCAGTTGTTTGCGGGTAGCGCTTTGAGCCACCTCGTTTTCAGTAAACGCTGTCGGGTGTTGTAGCTGCTCAGCTACTTGTTGCAAACCAATTCTATAGGTTTTCCTTTTTCTTGTTCATTTTAAAATACTGATGATTGACACTTCAGGATTTCTGATCGCTTATGCACCTGCAGGAGTTAATGAGGAGATTATTGGGGTCAGGTTTTTCTCCCCTCGTTTCACGTGCTGCGCGTGGACTCCACTGCTCTGAATAGATCTGGGAGATAATCTTTGGAGGACAGAGAAGTAGGCTACAGATAGAAGTCCCGAACTCATTTCTTGGTTAGTTTTAATAGCTCAAACTAAAGCCTCTGACTGACAGTCCCCTCTAGTAGAACTAGTTTTTGGGGACTGGCATAGCAGGGAGGCTTTGGTCCCTCTTGGAGCTACTCCTGAGACGGCAGAGGGGGTGCTGGCCTGGCTGTCACCCGTGCCTGAGTCTGTCGGGGGGTTCAGCTACAGACTGGAAGCGTTTCCTCGCCTGCTGCCATGGTTACGGGAAGAGCCGGGAACAGGAGCAGCTCTGAGTCCTGAGGTGGGGACCAGCCCTCGGTTCCGAGGGAGGGAGAAAGGTGGGTCTTGGTGCAGCTCTGAGGGGCTCGGAGCCCTCGCTCACCTGTGCCCACGTTAAAGGTGTTGCGTACAGGTGAACAGCGCTTCAGTTCCAGGTACAGTGCAAAAATAACTCAAGAAACAGGTTTCCAAGTGTGTACTGTACAGGTTAGGGATGCTTGGCCAGAGGGTACCCCGGAGGTCCCGGGGCACACACTGCGGCTTCCCTGCAGGCAGGTTCCTGCTGTACAGCTTTGCTCAGCAGAGAACTGTGGCTGTCGCTGAGATCCCTCCTTTATTGTCACTCCCTCCCCTGCTCAGATTCGTGTCAGCAGTCGATAGTGGTGCCTCGTCACCCGCACAACACACAGCAATGAGCGACACACAGCAATGAGCCACAAGGGATACAGAGACAGTAAAATATTCCTTGCAGCCTGTTGAATCCCTCTGTAGCAGGACCGTCTCGGAGTGACTGACGGCGCTTCTCCGCCTGCCCTGACCTTGTCCTCTCCACATTCTCGTGTCAGCAGCACATGTCGGTGTCGCAAACATCCCTCACCTGTTGCTGTCACCCTCATCTGCCAGAGAAGCGGGTGGGAGCAGCCCTGGGGGGGTCATGCTGCCCCCTCTAGCCCTTCTCCCGCACTCCCCCGGCCCCTCTAAATGCGGTGTTGGCGGAAAACTCACACCGTGGGGATGCCAATACTTCAAAGTGAGGGAGGTTTAAGCCCCTCCAGAACAGCAATGATTTTTCTTCCAGACCCTCAGTCTGTGAAATGCAGGCTTGCGGAAAGTTGGTCTGTGAACACACCCACCGTAGATGCAGACATGAAAGAAGCCAACTAGATTTGAGAGCCCTTGCCATGGCGCAGCAGTTTCTGACCCAGCAGAGCTGTAGCTGCATGGGGGACCCTGAGCAGGGCTCCCAGTCTAGAGCCACTTGCCCACTGCCTCCCATGGGGCCACCAACTCGGGGAGGGAGGTGGAAACCAGTGCATGCTGTCAGCTTGCTCTGCCTCCGCTCGCCCCGCCTGCCCTCCAAGGCAGCCTCCTAAAACCAAGCGTGCAGCAGAGAGCACAGAGCGCGCGGCTCTGCCTGGAGAAGAGCTCAGGAGGAGCTCAGAAGTGCCTGTTGAACAGGGAGCTTCACAAGGCAGGAGTTTTTTAGAACGCAGAAGAGTCATTTTGTGTTTTCTCCCACAGAGATGACTCGGCTGAAGTGGATGTTTACAACCCAACGAAGAACGAGTGGGATAAAATCCCTGCCATGCTCCAGGTAGGATGCTCATGAACCTGCTGGATGCCTTTTGGTGTTAAAAATTGGTTTAATTTCCCTTTGGAAAACCAGGTGCTCTTTAGATTGTAATAACCCCTTGCACACAGAGTGCATTTAAGTGTATCTCAGTCACCTGGAAGGAAAAATGGGGGACTGTGTTTGTGTCGGCGGGTGCTCAGCCCCAGCAGAAAGAGCTGAAGAACTGTCTCCTCCTGGAGTCTGGGCAGTGCTGGGTCAGAGCCAGCACCAGCAGCTGGTGGGCACCAAGTTCCATCCAAGTGATGCAGGACGGTGCCCAACACCTTTATCGTCTGCCTAGTTGGGCAAAACCCTCCTTTCCAATTGTTGTGTTTATTTTTTTTTAAATTGTAGGTCCATGTTGGGGGCAGCGTGGCTGTGCTGGGTGGGAAGCTCTACGTCTCCGGTGGCTACGATAACACCTTTGAACTCTCGGATGTCCTGGAGGCCTATGACCCCGAGACACGAACGTGGAGCGTGGTGGGCCGCCTCCCCGAGCCCATCTTCTGGCACGGCAGCGTCAGCATATTCCGGCAGTTCATGCCCGAAACCACGCAGGAGGATGACAGCATCACGCTGGACAACACCATCAACCTGAACAGGCAGCGCCAAAACCTTCACGACCAGAACCTTAACGAGCTTCGTTAGCGGGGGAAGGTGCTGTCCCCCCCTGGCTCCACGCGAGTTCATTTTCCAGAACCAGTGTTGCTTTGAGAGAAGGCAGAGGCAAAGCGGTGCTCGGAAACACAAACGTACTGATGATAGAGGGAGTGAGAACTCTGAATGCTTGACGTGCTGCTGCGGAGCTGCCGTTGGCAGCGAGCGAGGCCAAGGGACCTGAGGGGTGAACTCTGAGGAAAGCAACCGCCTTCAACGTCACCGCAGCATTGCAGCTCACGGCCTTTGGTCAGACGCCTTTCACTGGGAGCTCCTTCACCCTGTAATGCTTCCTTTGCCACCAAACTCCTTTCTTCAGTTGCTTTTTGGGGAGGGGTCTGCTTGGTAGGATGGTGGTCTGGCCCCCACCTCTGTTCTGTGCCTGGGAGGAGGACAGACAACCTGAGCACGTCCTCCTCTGTGTGGCTGGAGGGGAAAGGCCTTCCCAGGAGAGCTGGAGAGGCCTGGTGGGGTGAGGGTGTCGTACGAGAACGTGGCCCTTCTGGGTCCTCTGTTCCCGTTCCTGCCTTCAGGAGGGACCGGCGTCCTGCAGGAGGGACCCCCCCAAGTTTCACCTTTCCCTTTGTCTGAACTTCAGTTCTTCTGGGATTTTTTAAGTTGCAGCATTGAAAGTTTGCAGGTATTTGTTTTCCATCCCTTCAAAGCACAGCACTTTTTCCTTCTAAGAAGAAACATCCTTATTTATCTTGAATCCCATTCTCACAGCTGGAGGAGAAGGGGAGAAGCCAGTTCCCCCCGTAGCTGGCCCAAGGGGTGACTCCTGGGGCCACTGCTGCCCCTGGTGAGGAGCTGCTCTCCCCTCCCGCTGCCACGGGGTTGAACCAGGCAGAAAGTGCTGCTGCTGGTGAGGAGGGCTGTCGGGAGTCAGGTCTGTCCCGTGGCGCGGGGTTGGGCAGAGTGATCCCGGGCAGTGAGGGCCGTTTTGTGTTTCTTTGCTGTTTTTAAGGAGCCAAGTCAGTGTTGTGCTATTTTAGGAAAAAAACCCAACCCTTAGAGGGAAAGGTGAGGGCAGCTTCCTCGGGAGGGTCGCCCTGACGCAGAATCGCTTCCAAGCGCGTCACCTCCTGGGAAGGACCCACCAGCCCTTGGGGGGGTCTCACGCCTCGGGGTCACAGCAGCTCTCGGGAAAAAGCCGCTGGGGTGTTCCAGTGAAGGTGTAGGAGTTAGTCAGAGTGTTGCCGATTGAAAGGTAGTTATTTTAGAGGGGTTTTTTTCTTCTTTTTGTTTGAGGTTTGCTGTTGTTTTTTTGGCCTGTGTAAAATTTGCCTTTATCCTCGCCCGAGTGACCCCACGGGCTTGGGCTGCGGTTCCTCTCTCTGCTGGAGCTGAAGGGAAGCCGCCAGGAATTTTACTCCTGGAATGTTTCTTGAACAAGCAAACGGCTAAAACTGGGGGGGTTGTGGCTCACCCGGAAACAAACATTGAACCTTCAGGAGAACTGCAAAGTGTGACAATGCTGAAGCGTCGTCTGGGTGTGTTTGCTTCTTCCATCCTTCCTCTATAACCAATAGGAAAAATATCTGAATTTAAACTTGAGTGAGAGGGAAATCCCCTACACCTGATGGCGCCCGGGGCAGGGCAGTGTCACAGCCCCGTCTCCGCACCCGCAGTGGCTCCTCAGCTTTGAAGAAATGGGGTTTCCTCGAAGGCTGGTTTGTGCCACGCTCCTCGGGAAAGCTGCCCCTGAAACCCGGGCGGAGACTTTGACAGTGCCTTGGAATGGCCGTGGGTTAAAAGCTGAACCCCTCCCCGGCGCTGCCGCGGGCTGGGGAGCAGCAGGGCCCCCCTGGGCAGGGTGGAACGCAGGGGCCCACGATTTGGGGCGGCTCCTTTGTTTCTGGGAGTCACATCCCTGCGAGGCCGAAGCAGCCGGTCCAGGGCAGAGGCCACGCAGCTGAAGGCGCGACGCAGCCCCANCCGCCCAACCATCACCCATCGGTATTTATTTTTTGTAAAATTCATTGTGTCTGAAGCTTTGAGTACAGTTCAAATACTGTCCTTTGAAACAAAGGCATTTTACATTTACAGATAATGTATTTTTATTCTCATAGTTTGTTTTTAACTTGCAGCTGTCAAGTTCAATAAAATGTGACGTAAATCTCTGTCGTCTCTGAGGGGAGGATCACGGCCGTTTTTACTGTGACATTTCTCATCCTAGGCCTGTGGTGCGTATAAACTGGAGAGTTTCTGCCTCTGGGGAGTAAGGAGGGGAAGGGGAGCGAGTGCCATTTGGGGCAGGTGGTGGTCTCCCCTCACCCTGGGAATACTCAGGAAACAGCCCTTGGTGTCTCCACAACCCTGGGCTGGGTTATTTCAGGCAAATATAAATCCCACACCTGAAAACTGGAGCTTGGGAGCATTGTCCAGCCCTTGAGGTGGAGTGTTTTGGGTTAAATCAGTGGCCCCCCCCCAGGGGCCATACCCACCTCCAAGGCGGTGAAGAACCAGCAACTGGCAGGAGCTCGACTAAACCAAGTAGAAATAAAGCACAAATGTAATGGAGGAGACAATCCTCAGGGCAAGCCTTAAGGCCAGGGGCAGAGCCGCGCTCTCCGGGGAAGGTAAGGTTCATCGCAAACTTTCGGTCTCAAAGGCAGAACCACCAGCGAGCGGCAGCCGCCCCTCTGGCCGCAAACGAGAGCTTGTTAAAGACCAACTCACAGTGTTACACACAGGGAGTCATCGGTCACATCCCGCCTCACGCAGCGCATGTACGTTTAGTTCAGTTCCACTCTCTGAGAAGCTTCATGTTTGTTTCTTCGTTTGAGACCTGATTATAACCATTATACGGTCATTTCCTGCAGCCCGGGGAAGGGGCTCACCCGGAAAAGAAGCAGCGGCGCAGGGTGGCTCCAACCCAATGCTTTATTGTGTTGGGGAGGAGGGACGCGCGCAGGCGTCGCTACGTTTCACAGTCTTCGGGAATCGTCGTGGTGATAATTAGCGATTGCTCGATCACGTCCGCCGTGGAGAAGTTCTCGTTGGAGCAGAGTCTCTGCACGGGGATCTCCTCGGGCAGGGCCCCGCGGGACAGGGACTCCACAATCACCTCGGCCGAGCCCACCTCCAGCGGCGGGGGCGGCTGCAGGGCCACCACCACCGCCTTCTCGTCCTCAATCACCAGGTTCCGCAGCTTCCGCTGCCGCGGGTTGTAGTTCTCCACCCGGTCGTGAATCTCCATGTGCCGCCGCAGGTGAGCCTGCCAAGGGAAGGGGCCGCAGGCGCGGTGAGGGCCGGAGCCATGGTGGCGAGGGATCCCCGGGGCTGGGGGGTGCTCACCTGCCGCGTGAACTTGTAGCCGCACTCGGTGCACTCGAACTTCCTCACGCCCTTGTGCCGGCGGACGTGGACCCGCAGCTGCTCCACGGCTGAGGAGGGAAGGGGGAGCCCGTCGGTGACAGCACCGCGTGGCACCATCGTGGCAGCCACGGTGACCCGTCCCAAGGGAAGGAGGGTTCCAGCCCAGCCGTTACCTTTGAAGGTTTTCCCGCAGATCTGGCAGAAGTGGGGCCGCCCCTCCTGGTGCCGGCTGGCCACGTGCCTCAGCAGCGGCCCCTTCTCGGTGAAGCGCTGCTCGCAGAACTCGCAGCTGAAGGGGCGCTCCCCGGTGTGGGTCCGGTTGTGCTTGTCCAGGCTCGCTGCCAGGCGTGGGGGGAAAAAGGGGGTCACCGTGGGGCACGCACTCCCCGTTCAGGGACAGGTAGGAGCCAGGACAGTGAAGACTGCACATTCGCAGTGCAGGTTGGGTTGGGAAGGGTTAGAAGCAGCACAAGCAGCAGCCTGCTGGTCTGGGCTAACCATGTTGGGGGAAAACTCTTCAATTTCTTCCTCTTTTGTGCCGCAAGGGTAATGGAGAGAAGAGGAAGGTGCCTTCCTCAGCGTTAGGCACACGCTCACAGGAGCGTGGCATTGCTCCCGGGGGAAGGGGGCAGGAGGAGGTGGGTTTCACCCCAGAGCACAGTGCCCAGCCCCAACTGCGCGCCCCAGGGGTACCTTGTGTGCGGAAGGTCTTGCCGCAGAGGTGGCACTGGAAGGGCTTCTCACCCGTGTGCGTGCGCAGGTGCATGTTGAGGTTGGCTTTCTGCGTGAAGGCGTGGTGGCAGAACTCACAAACGTAGGGACGCTCGTTTCTGCAGGCAGGGGAAATGATCTCTTCATCTCTGCCCCCCAGCAGCTGCTGCCCCTTGCCCAAAGTCCATGTAATTAAATCCTTCCACAACCTGTTCCAAACTAGAGCATTTTGGAGGCCCACAAAAGCTTTTCTGCAGCCATGGGGCTCCCGCACTGATGCCTCCCACCCCTTGGGTGTTACAACCAGCCCAGCAAACACAACACCGAGGTCGAGTGTGGGGGGCTGGCATGCACTTGCCACTTCAAGAACAGGGATTAGCCAGGCTGGTGAGCCTCAGCCATCACCTGTAGGACTATGGTCACACACTCGGAGGAGCGCTGGTGGTCTGCACTCCCTTTGGGAGGGAGAAGCAGAATGCCATTGGCCCCTCACCAGATTTCTGGCAGAAGTTTGAGCCCAGCACCTTGGGCAAGCGGGTGCTTGCTGCCCTCCAGCCAGCTCCTCTCCCCAGCACCTCGGTGGAGGAAGCACAGGCAGAGCAAGGAAGAGGAGGCCACGGGTCACCTCGTACCTGTGCTTGGCCTTGATGTGCATCTGCAGGCCGTTACGACTGGAGGCCCTGTGCCCACACTCCTCGCAGACAAACAGCTTCTCTCCCCGGTGCTTGAAGGCCTCGTGCAGGCGCAGCTCTGTCCGAGACAGAAAGCACTTGGAGCAGGTCGAGCACTGCAAGGCCACAGGAGAGTGTGGGGTTAGGCAGCTCACCCGGCCGCCTCCGCAGCATCTGCCCAGGACCCCTCCCTCCACTGCTGCTCTGGGGCCCCCCGCGGAGCACCCCCAGCTCCCGGACCCCTAACGGGACAAGGCAGCCAAAGGTGAAATGCTTGTCACTGCTTGGGTCTGTCAGCTAAAGAAATGACCATGGCTGCTCCTGTACCCAAACCCCCTGTTCCCAGCAGCTCTGTAACTCCCTGCCTCGCTGAGCACAGCCAGACAGGACAATGGGCACCATTTTCTTGGCCAGGCCTGGGCACAGGATAATTCCCCCCCCCTGGCAGCCCCCCGCTGCCTGTCCGCTCCCCTTACTGCATGGGGCTTCGGGGCGCCGTGCAGCTTTATCATGTGGCTCTGCAGGTCCTTCTTCTGCATGAACTGCTGGGCGCAGGAGGAGCACTGAAAGGCAGGAAAGGGGGTGTCAGCTGCCAGCGGCCCCCCAAGCAGTGATTTCAGTGCAAGGAGAGGATCAGGGGCGCATGGGCTGGGGAGCACTGGTCTGATGCTGGGCCAGGCCACCCCAAAACAGAAAGACTTGTCCCCTCCTCTGTGCCAGCCTCCAGCAGCCATCTGTAGGGATGCCGAAGGCGAGCGCTGCTGACCTTGTAGGGCATCTCCCCGGTGTGCGACACCATGTGCAGCCGCAGCTCCATTCGCCTCTTGAACACCTCCTGGCAGACGGAGCACGTGAAAACCTGCAAGAGACAAGGGAGGCGTCAGCTTCCACAGAACTGAGAGCCCAACGGGAAGTCCACGGCTCAGACCAGAACTGGCACCTAGATATGAAGTTTAACCCACACCCCCAGTGATCTGGTTCTTTTACGGTACAGAGTGGCCTTGTGTGCTTGAAAAAAAACAGACAAAATGAGAGTTGTCTGGAAAAACAGACAAAAGCTGCTGCCATCCCCATCAGCAGCGGATCTGGGGAGGCGCTGGCTGTGGCACACATGCCGTGCAGCGCTGATGAGGGGTGGGTTTTTTCAGTAGCTTAGTGTGACACAGACTGTGGCTGGAAAATTGAATTTTGCTCCTACAAAACGGCACCCACTTTCCAGAGCGTGGGCAGCACCTTCCCGGGCATACCTGCTCGGATCGGTTCATGCAATTTCTGGCTTCATGTTCCAGGAGATTCTCTTTTCTAAAATAGCATTTGCCGCATTTGGAACATTCAAATGGCTTTTCTCCAGTGTGTTTCCTGGGGGAATACAAACGGAGAGCATCCATCACTGCCGGTCTCACAGCGGAGATGCACAAACAGGCCCCGCGAGAACACTGGGAAGGATGGGCAGCTTTTACACCCCCCAGGGCCAATATTCAGAGTCACCCAAACGCTGCCTCTCATGCCAGCTTTGCTGCCCTCGCTGGAGCACAGTCGAGCTGTTGGTGCCCACTGTGCTCCACACATCCCCCATTTCATAGGGCTATGGTTTGCCCTGTGCAGGCAAGCAAAGCTTGTGCCCTCTCTGCAGGCACCGCTTTGCTCTTGGCCATCAGCCTGAAGCCCCTCATGGATCCCAGACATCCCACTGCGCTCCCACAGCCCCAGCACACACACCCCCCAGCACCCTTCCCCTCAGCCCGGGCAGAGGGGACCTCCCTTTCCACCCCAGGCCACACTGAGGCCCCAGGAGCAGCCGTTGCCCACCCCCCATGGAGGATCGGGTGGGAGGGTGCCAAGACCCATGGGGCAGAATGACACGATGCAAGTCCCGGCGCAAGAACACAAGGGGAAGGAAAAGTCGGAGCGTTTACCTGTTGTGCACTTTAAGGTAATATTTGCTGAGGAAGGTTTTATGACATGTGGGGCATTCAACCGGCACCGCTGTACCTTTTCTGCTCCCCGGCGTCCCCGCCACCCCTGTGCTGCCAGGCGCCTTCCCCGGGGGGGGACTCTTTTTGCTCCGCAGGGCCTTTTTCTCGGGAAGGGATTCGCCATCGTTGTCCCCCCGCCCGCCGTCGCCCGCCGCTGCCTCCTTCGGGGCCGGGGGGGTGGCCTGCGAGGGAACAGGCGGCCATCACCGCGCCTCTCGGCCGACCCTCCCTGCCCGCTCTCCCCCCCTCTCCCGTCCCCCTCACGCACCGCTTGCCCGCCGGGCGGCGGGGGCGCCGCGGCCGCGATGTCGGCCCCCTCTGGGCGGCT
>VXAK01027679.1:0-17936 GCA_013399435.1 Arenaria interpres | reverse complement strand
CGCCGCCGCCCGCGCCGCCATGCGGGCCCACAGCGTCCGCCGCCGTGAGTGCCAGCCCCGGCGGGGAGGCCGCCATTTCGCGGGCGGTGCGGGGAGGGAGGGGCGCCATTTCGCGGGCGGTGCGGGGAGGCCGCCATCTTGTGCGCGGTGCGGGGCGCCACCATTTCGCGCTGCCCCCGGCCGCTGCGGTGGGCTGAGGGCGGCGCTCTCCCCCCGTTGCAGAGGCGCGGGTGAAGGTGATGGCACAGTTCTCCCCGGAGTGCGCCCTGGTGCTGCTGGAGCACCTGGACACGCCGGTGACACGGTTCCTGCTGAGCCACCCGCCGCTGTCACGGCTCTTCGAGCCCCAGGTGAGAGCCAGCGGGCGTCGTGATGGCCGCTCCGCCCTGGACGCCAGTGTGGATGCCATGCCTTCTCCAAAACAGGCCTTGTGCAGAGCCAGAGGCGGCTGCACCGCTTAGTGTGCCTGTCAGCATCCAGCAGCGCAGCTACAAGGCCTTCACGCACCTCACTAAACGTTTTTCCCTCTTCCTTAGAAAAAGGAAGAATCCAGCTTCACGCCAGAAGATGCGGTTCTGGCGTCTGTGGGTATCGTGCAGTGCAGCCCCGACCGTGGGCTGCTGGTGTCAGAGAGCATGTGCCTGGCCCTGGAGGAGCTGATCCAAGCCTGCTGTGGTGAGTGAAGCTGGGAGGAAGGAAAGTCACGAGGCTTTTCATGAGTTAAAACTGGGGAGAGTGTGCCCTGGGATGGGCACTGAGCGAGTGTCATGGTTTTCCCCTAAAGAGTGGGAGTTGTGAGCTTGTGCGTCACCTCCAGTGGGTTTGTGCCTCTGCTGCCAGACAGGCACCTCGCTGCTGTGAAGGCACTTCCCAGACTGACGTCAAAACTTGTTTTGCTCTCTTTTGTAGCAGGTAGAAATGACACCCTTTTACTTATCCAGTAAGATCTGAAACACCATGAATGATTGGAGTTCATAAACACTGTGTGGTTGTGCTAGGGTTTGATTCTCACTTCAGGAGCCTCTTCCCTTTACACCACTACACTTAACATCCCTCTCTTTAAGGGATTTTTTTTTTTCCCCAGTTTAATTAAAATATATCCTAGTCAGATCACGGAGCCTTGTAGGGATTTGGGGGCTATTTTTTATGTAAATGACATAGATCAGAGTAACTGACAGCATTGGTCTGTTTCAGAGTTTGTTTCAGAAAATCAAATCTGTTTGATTTTCCAGTGGAAGATGAAGGTGTTCCCCTGATTCTGGTGTGTGGCCCAAAAAACACTGGGAAATCGACATTTAACAGATACTTGGTGAATCTGTTACTGAATCGGTGAGTCTTTACATGTTCTATAAGTTTTTTAAGTACTGCGTGGGATTTAGGAGAACGAAAGACTGCCTGCCAGGATTCTCAGAAAAGCTCGTACAACTGGAAGATGGATGTCTTTTAAAAGCAAACAAAAATTCAGAAAAATAAGTATTCTTGTCTTGGGTTCCTTTCAGAAAAGTTGGCTACTGAAATACTTGTATTGAACTAAAATTGGTGTCTCGGAGTATGTGAACTAATTGGGCACCGAGCAGTTTGGTTCAGTAAGGAGCTGGGAGTTAGAACGCTTAAAAACACGGAGTAAGTTATAATTTCTTAGTGTCTTTGAGGATTCTTGGCAGAGCAAGGTGTAGAAGCTTATTTTGCTGACCAGTGCATGCTTAAAATAAAGATTATAAAGTCTATAAATCTGAGATGGTTGGTCTCAGGATGCCCAGTTAGCGTGGGAGCGGGTGTAATGTAACAATGAACTGTACGTGAGCCTTTCACATTCTTGCTCGATACCCTTCAAGTGAGGGCAGGAGAGAGACAAGTGATGGTTTGATTGTATTAGAGAATTTAATTTTGACGGCCCGGGACAAAGTCAGATTGTGGTTCTGGTGTGTTCCAGGTCGTGTCCTGTTTGGCTTTTAGCGGACGCTAACGTACGGGCTTCTTTCACTGCAGCCTTCCCTCGGTTGAATACATGGAATGTGACATAGGTCAGACCGAGTTTACGCCGCCTGGATGTGTGTCCTTAAGTAACATAACGGAGCCCATTCTCGGTACGTGTTTTGCCATTTTCTGCTTTTGCTAGAACCCTGTTTGATTTCCAGAGGGTGCATTCTGAGTAGAGGCTGTCATGTGTGTCAAAGGTGCACATGGGAAGTAAACCAAAGGCTGTTCCAGTTTCCTTGCTGGGGGCATCAAAGCTTCACATGAAAATCTCTTGAGTAACACAGAGCTGTTCTCTCTACTTGTTTTTTTCCATTTTGAAGAGAGAAGATAGTTGTTCATGAGGTGGTGGGACAGGCTGTGGCATGTCAAACTGGATTTTCAGCCCTTTGGATTTGAAAGGTCTCTTTGGGAAAATCTTTCCTAGTTTTTAGCAACCATAGATGAAACTTGCTTGAGAAATACCAAGCGGGGGCACAGAAAAAAACTACAGCCAGAGAAATGGCTGGTGTTTGTGGTCTTGTGGATTTGGGTTGGTGTCTAAAAAGGATGTGGCCAGACTTGTGTGCTTTTTGGATGGTCTATCACAGAAGATTGTGTTAAAATTCACAGGTGTGTCACCAGTGATTTAAAAGAAATAAAGAAGGGGGGGGGGGCAAAGAAAAGTGACAGAAAAGTTTCTCCATAGGCACGTGCTCTACCAGGAGTGTGGGATAGGAAGAGAAGACAGGTTATTTCGGAAGGGGTTGCGTGTGGGTGGGAGCGTTTTGATTTGACTTGCTGAGACCAGCGGCACTTTGCCACGTGCTTTTCCAGGCCCACCCTTCACCCATCAACAGACGCCGCGTAAGATGGTGTATTATGGACAGACCAGTTGCGAGCAGGACACAGAGAGATACCTCGATGTTGTGAAGTACGTGTTCAGCTCCTACAAGAAGGAAGTGCCTTTAGTCGTCAACACCATGGGCTGGGTTAAAGGTAAACAGGGGAAAATGTGTTGCCAGGAGGTTGTGGTGCAGCACCACGCTTTCCAGAGTCCGGAAGAGAAAATAGACCTTGCCTGCCCTGGGCTAGTACTGGTCTTCTCTAACTTAGAACATCTCTCTGCTGAGGAAGGGCTGAGGGACTTGGGTCTTTTTAGTCTGGAAAAGAGAAGGCTGAGGGGGATCTCATCAACGCCTATAAATACTTAAAGGGTGGGTGCCAAGAGGATAAGGCCAGTCTTTTTTCAGTGGTGCCCAGTGACAGGACAAGAGGTAATTGGCACAAACTTGAACATAGGAAGTTCCATCTAAACATGAGGCGGAACATCTTTCCTGTGAGGGTGGCAGAGCCCTGGAATGGGCTGCCCAGAGAGATGGTGGAGTCTCCTTCTCTGGAGACATTCAAACCCACCTGGACATGTTCCTGTGCAACCTGCTCTGGCAGGGGGTTGGAGGAGATGATCTCCAGAGGTCCCTTCCAACCCCTGCCAGTCTGTGATTTTCTAATCATGTCCCCAGCTGTTTGTGTAGCAGCTACAACCGTGTTTTCTCTGCTTCCTAAAGGCGAGGGGCTGCTGCTGCTGATTGATATCATCCGGCTGTTGTCACCCAGCCACATCGTGCAGATGGACGTGTACGACTGGAAGGCCATGGACCCGCTCACCCCCGAGCACGTCCACCTCACGCCGGGGCTTTACACCAAGGGCCGGCAACCAGCCCGCCGCCAGCCGCTGGGGACCAGCAGCACGGAGAGCTGGAAGCCCTCTGAAGGGGGGGCAGATGCCTCGGCTCCCGAGTACAAGCTGCTGTACGTCCATCCGGAGTTCCCTCGAGCAGGGGTGGCGGGGGAAGCGTAAGTAGGAAGTTCAGCGCTTTGTGGTGGTTTGTGGGATTGACACAATCACACGCGGTCCCCATGGGAAAGGCTCTTGCTTTGACCTCGAGAGTCCCATTAAATTGGTCAGAGCTTACTCACTACGTATTAGGGGGTTATGTTTGGGTGGTTTTGTTTGGGTTTTCTGGATATTTTGTTGGGGAGAGGTTTGTGTGGAGTTGAGTTTTAGGTTGGTGGGGAGGGGGTTGTTGTTCCCTACTCTACTCCCAGTGACCACTGGCAGTTACTTCTACACTGGACATGACTTCACTTGGGGTCATGGAATAGTCTGTCTCTATTCTAATTGGGAGGTTCCTTACCCATTTCTTACAGACCAAGATGGTGATTACATTATTTCTTAATTTTGCTGATACTTTGAGCATCTCTGAAATGTTTATTTTCCTGGATCTTGGGTCTTTCTTGCCAATTTTAAGTGCTTGTTTTTTTTTTTTTTTTTTAACTCATCCTTCACTAATGAGCTATTTAAGAAAACAAATGTATTACTCTGTTCTGCGAGTGACTGACTGAAAGGTGTGCGGACACCAGGGTTGGAGAAGGGAGCTGTTATCTAACAACAGACTTTGTTAAATTAAAAACCAAAGACCACCCTTGTTAATTAATGCCTTTTAAAAGTTGAAACAAGCATTGCCATAAATCCTGTGATCCCTTAGAGGGAATAAAAACATGGCTGTAAATTTTCTTCAGCGGTAGACATTTTTAAAAACTATCCCAGGGACGGAGGGTGGTGGTGGGATGGTGGTGAGGGTGTGCTCTCCCTGATGCACTCCCGCTGTTGTTGCAGGCGGGTGCACAGCGGGGTCCTGCGGGACATGTCCATCCTGGGGTACCTGGGGCAGCTGCAGTCCCCAGACGTCGGGGCGGTGCTTCCACTGCACAGTCTCGTGCCATACCAGGTAAGTGGGTGTTTCGGAAAGGCTTGAGGGGGTGGCCAAGAGCCTGGCTGGTGGCGACTGACAGTTCTGCTTGTACCACAAATGGTTTTGGGGAGAGGGAAAAGCGCTCTGTAATCTCCAAAAAGATAGCAACTTTATTGAGTGAGGATTTGTGGAGATGTGAGCGTGGTACCTGCTCTCTGGTCAGTTGTTGGTGTTGGAGCTGATGTTTGCTGCGGAGATAAGGCCTGTCTGTAGGTGTGGGGTTTGTTTACTTGGTGTTAATCTCTGAACTCCAACTAAATTGATGTTGAGCCGATAAACAGTTCTTTTCTTTACCCCCCCAGGTACCTTTCAGTGCAGTCGCACTGAGGGTGATTCACACCGACGTGGCTCCCACCAACATCATGTACGCGGTGAACGCCAGCTGGGTCGGGCTGTGCCGGATTCCCGATGAAATCAGGTGCCAGTCGGATGGGCCTGTCCTGCTGACACAGACACCGGTCTGCGACTGCCTCGGCTTCGGTGAGCCAGCCCCAGGGACTACCAGCCATGCTACCTGTGCTCACAGACAGGGTGCAGGGTGACGGAATGGCCTCCTCTTTTAAAAACAGCTGAAAAAGTGGGATGAGATGAAAGAATAATGCTGTTTGCTCTTCCGTCACATGCTGTGCTTCCAGTCCTGTGGCTTTCCCCGGCTTGTGGTCCAGCCGTGGGCAGTGTCACTGAGTGGTGCCTGTCAGAGCTGCTCTTTCATAACCTGACATTTTACTTGCTTTCTGGATTCACAATCTCAAAAGCAGATGCCACGTGGCTTATGCCAAATCCCCTCACTTGCCTGTCTGTTCCCTCCTGTCACCCGCTTTGCTCTTGTACTTCTGCCTCGGGGTTTGGTACTGGGCTCCCCAGGTTCCTGCAGGAATGTGCCAGTGAGCAAGAACAGGTGGCTGGGAAATAGCTGTTTGTGTGTGCACTGAGGTACCGAAAACCGGGATTCATTGGGGCAGACTGTTCTCCGGACGCGTCTCAGATTCTTCCCTTGGCTCTAGAAGAGCCGTTTAAAGGGCTCTGGTTGCGTCTGGTTACAGAGTGTGAAAGGATGGGCTGGGGTCAGGCTGAACCCCGTGTCTGTTTGTTCCAGGAATTGTCCGGGGGGTTGAGATGCAGAAGAGGCTTTACCACATTCTGACACCGGTGCCCCCGGAGAAGCTGAGGCTGGTGAATTGTCTGCTCCTGGGCAACATCGCTGTCCCCAACTGCGTCCTCGTGGGGCAGGTAGGAGCTGGCAGGGCTCAGGCTGCCAAGCGGGTTTTCCTGTTCCTGATTCCTGGGGCTTACACCTGCCTGGAGATGTCTGGGCAGAGCAGATGGTTATCGCTCTAGGAAATTGTCCTTAACGCGCAGAAACAAGGGAGAGGAGAGCGTTCCTCTCGTGTTTGAGATACCAGAGTGGGGTTTGTTTGGTGACAGCTTGTTCCTTCCACCAGGCAGCTGTCTGGCTGTCAGTCCACAGAGGAAAGCGCTCTCCCTTCTCTTGAAGATCTGAGTTCTGAAAGTTCTGTTTTCCCTCTTCCCAGCAAGGAGTTGAGGGAGAGATCCCCTATGTCACATCCGATTACAACTACAGCATCCTGGGCTCTGGGAAGCTGAAGAAGAAGAAGCATTTCAAGAGGAGGGAGTACGCATTCGAGTGCGATTACACCTGAGGCCTCGGGGACGGTGACAACCCCTGGTGCTACCGAGACCCGGGCGGGCGTTGGGTGTGGATACTGCAGCATGTCCCCTTTTGATACTGTTTTATATTTTCAGTATGTATTTTGGTGTTTTGTAATAAATATCTATTAAAAATGTTGGTTTGGCTTGAATTTTCTCCTCAGCCCATGTTGAGTTGGATGTGGCTGATGGAGGCTGGGGGCGGTTCCCCGGTGGCTTGCAGCGGTTCTGCCTCTGGAGCACAGCCCTGGGTTGGCTTGGGGGTTCAGGAGCCCGGGTGGCCAGGGAGGGGCTGGTGCCAGTGGTTCTGTCCCCGTGGCCCCTTGGGAGATCGGGGAAGGAGCAAGAGAATCCTCTCCCCTGGGTGACACGGGCGCAGCCGCTGGAGGGAATTCCCCATCCGTGCTGTCATAGCTCCCCTTGGGGACTGGCCCGGGGACACGGTGTCATTCCTTGCCCAGCTGGCTCTGCCCGCATCCTAGCACACCAGGGCTGGAGGCCCCAGGAAGAGCTGTGGGTCTGGCCCCGATATCCCAGTAGGTTGTGCTGGGGTGACGGGCCAGGAGTGGGGAGGAACTCGTCACCCCGGGAAATGCCAGAGGAACCCTCTATATTTTTTTTCTTGTTTTTCTCAGCTCTCTGAGGGGACAGCAAGTCGCTGCGGAGTGGGGCTGAGGTCGGCAGGAGTCAGGCAGAGGTGAGCGAGTGGCTAGGGCTGAGCTGAGCACCTTTTGGGGAAAACGCTGGCATTTAGTGGATCCATGACTGCAGAAATAACCCGGCCGCTAACGGTAGCTCCTCCCAATGTGACTCTGCCCCGTCCCGGAGCAGGGGAACAGTCCCCCAGGGTCCACACCTCCCGAGGCGGGTGCCTGTTCGGACCCCTGTGTCCGGGTCTCCCCGCGGAGGAGGGAGGGACACGGTGGCACCGCTTGGGGCTGGATCCTTTCAGCTGGCGGCGCTGCGGGTGTGAGTAATCCCTGAAAAATGCTTTTATCTGGTTTGCGAGGAGGTTTCCTCCAGCGCTCCCCAAACCCCAACCTGTAAAGGGACAAAATCAAAAGGGGTGGCACTGGAGAGGAGTTGTGAGGGGCTGCCTTTTAAAGAGTTAAAGCTTTAACTTAATCCAGGCCTAATTATCCCCATCTGGCTGGGTCTGGCAGCGCAGGAAGGACTTGGCCGGCAACCTGGCCCCAACAGTGGCTAAAATAAATACGGGGGCCGTGGTGCAGCCAGGGGGAAAATCCCAGCCCAGGCGAGGGTTGGAGTCGTGGGGCAGCAGGCAGAAAAGGCGCCGGGAAAGGTGAGAGGGGCGAGCGGTGTGGGGGGAACGGCCGGGGCTGACCCCCCAGGGGCCCAACATCCCCCTTGGAGCTGCTGCCGGTCCCCAGCATCTGCCAGACCGAGCGGCGGGGGTCCCCCCTCCTCAGAGCTGGGGGATGAGTGAGTGACCCCCCTATACCCACACTGAGCCTCGAGTGTCCGGGGTCGGGTCATTCCAGGGGGGACGGAGCTGAACAGAGCAGCCTCGGGCAGGGAGGAGATCCCCGAGGGGATTGCGGTGTGAGGTGGCTGGGGGGTTGGGAGCATAAACCTTGGGGTGACACCCTCCGGCATGGGTGGGGGCCCTCAGTGGTGTGATCAGTTGCTTAGCACTAAAGCATCAAGGATGTGCTAAATACAGCAGGATGGTTGAGTTTTTTACTACGTTTGGATCTATTCACTTTGCAGCAATGATTAGATTATAATTTTTTTTTTAAATTCTGCTACCTTTTCTGGCAAAGGGCATCCAGAAGCAGCAAAACCGTGGGAGCATGTGGCACCTTCGGGGGAAGATGCTGCTGATGCTGATGAATCTGGGGGCCAGGGTGGTCTCAGCCCGACTGATCACCCCACGCAATGTTTTGGTTTTCCTCTGGTTTAGGGAGAGTTTTCCATGGGGCAGGACAGGTCTTTGTGGGGTGTAAACCCTACCCCGTGCTTTCCCGTTTGCTCTGGTTCAGCAGGGGGGAAACACCCCCCCAGAAAGACCCTCGGCTTTCCCCACATGGGCTGGGGGCCGTGGCATGCCCACAGCTGCGGGGGTGCAGCAGAGGCTTGGGGCGGCGCATTCCTGCCCCCCCCCCCCAAAGTCCATCCGACAGTGGAGCCGCCGAACAGCCCCCCTCTTCATGCTGATTATTTTAATCACAAGCGCGTCTTGTCTCCGTGGCCGAATGTCTTTCATAGACGGCGGAAAGTGAAATTTGTGCAATGTCTGTGGGAGGCTGAAGAAAGGCCCTTTGTGCCGGATCCCGGGCACCCTCCGCCGCCGCCGGCCTCAATGCGCCGCTTGTCCGGAGACCGGGACCCGTGCTTAACGCCGGAGCTGGGCTACCCCGGCTAGTCCCTGCCGTGGGGCGGGCAGGGCTCGGGGGGGTCCCCGCCGCCACCCCAGGATGTTTCTGTACTGGAGGAAGCGGGGAGCCTACGAGCTGGAGGCTTTGCCCGCCGGTCTGGCGGGGCTGGAGTACGGGGCGGTGGAGCGCTTCTCCTGGAGCTCCAGCCTGGACATCAGCGAGGAGCTTGGGGGTAGGTGGCCGGGGGGGCACGGGGGGCTGGCAGGCAGCCGGGCCTGGCCAAAAACCTCCAGCCCTGGCAAGGAGGGTGAGGGGCCAAAAGCTCCAGCTGGCGCGGGGATGCCCCAGTGAGGAGGCTGCTGTGGGGAGACTGCAGGTGCAGCGGGGCTGTGCTCACCGAGCTGCACCGTGCCGCCAGCACCGCTCCCTCCCAGCTCAGGCCCCGGCAAGCTGCTGTGGTGAGCTCCGGTGCAAGGACGGTCCGGTTTCAAACTCACTTGCCGTCATCGGGAGGCCGGGCACAGTAACAGAGCTGGGAGGAGGAGGAGAAGGAGGAGGAGGAGGAGGAGGATGAGGCCAACCAGGGAGAGGAGCTGATGGGAACAGGATCCCTCCTCTGGCCCCCCAAGTGTCTGGGGGGGACCCGGACACCCTCCTGCCTCCCCCAGAAACCGGGGTCCCCTCTGCGTGCTCCCTGCCGTGGAGCTCCAGCCTGGGATGTGTGAGGCCCTGGTCCATGCGTGACCCGCTGCCGGGGCCAGTGTTTGGGCACAGCCGGGTAGCTCTTGCCGTGTCACCGTCCGTGGCGTGGGGCTGGTCCCCGGCACTGCCAGTCGCTCCGGCCTCAACTCTTTGGTGAGTTTGGAAAACTTTCCCTTGGGTGCGTGAAAGAATTTCTTGTTTGTTTCCGTTATTATTCCCGATAGGTCAAGTGAAACGGTGGCGGCGGGGGGCAGCCCAGCCCGGCGGAGGCTGCAGGGACAGAGCCCTCATTGTGCTCCCGCCGCGGGGGCAGCTGCCAGCCCCAGCTACCGGTGCTCTCCCGGGGGTCCTGCCTGCGCCCGGGATCTGGTGCAGCCGGCACCGGCCCCCGATCGCCTCCCCCTCTCCGGGCAGAAGCAGCAGCTTTTTCAGTGCTGCCCGAAAAGACTTTTTTTCCCGCAGACAGAATCTAACCCCGGCCTTGGCCGTGGTCCCACTCAGATGCTGTTTTTGTTGGCAGGAGGGATGCGGGAGAGCAGAGTGGCGTGGTGGGGAACCCCCTGTGTCGGTCGCCCTGCTGCTGGGACCGTGGCTGTCCGCTGCGGCCGTGCCACCTGGACTCTCCGTGTCCCCTGTGCCGGCTCCGTGCCTGGCAGGGCAGCTTCCTGCCAGAGCATCCCTGCCCCTGGTTTGAGCAGCAGGGTGTTCGTGCTGCTCCTTTGCTGCGAGCCGCCCAGAGTCTGTTATTTTTAAACTATTAGATGCGACACATAACAAAAGCCTTCAAAATAGGATTTGTCCCTAAGGCCGATTTAACTGTCAAAGCTTAAAGTGGCTCCTAAGCCCCGTTAGGGGCTGGCAAGTGGCAGATTTAGCGTTCCTGCTGCAGCTCCACTCCGTGCTAGGGCAGCTCCGTGTCCTCATCCTGCGACTCGGGGGAAGTCGGGCAGGAGGTGCCGGATCCCGACACTGCGGGATGCAGCGCTGGCTCCTGGGCATGGGGTTCCAGCCCCCTGGACGGGCCGTGGGGCAGGCAGGAGCAGGCAGGCCCAGCCTCGGCTGAGCCCGAGGGCTTTGCCAAGCTCTTAAACCCAGGGCTTGCAGTGCGGGAGCCTCGTCACGGCCCCCCTGCATGGGCAGGGCTGGGGGGGACTCCCGTGGCACCCTGGCACTGACCCCCCTCTCTCCCGCAGCCGAGCCGTGCCCACCGGAGGAGACGGTGCTGCGCTGCCAGAACCCCGACTGCAGCGGCGAGAGGAGGGCGGCCAAGGTGGGTGCTGTGGGCTGGTGGCCAGCAACGGGCAGTTGCCTTCTCCCGGTTCCTGCTGGTGGGTGAGAAGGGGCAGCAGGTGGCTCTGGCCAACCTGCCGCTCCCCGAATCCCCCTGGCATGGCCAGGAGCCCCCCTGCCAGCCATGTCCCCTCGGCTTGTGCTGGGCAGGCATTCCCCGGTGGTGTCGTGGTCCTGCCGGCATTTACTGGCACGGCAGCTCGCCCCATGCCCCGGGCTGGTGTGACTCGGGCTAATCCGCTCCAGCCCGTCTGTCCCCCCGCTCGCTACCGTGACGCTGGAGTGGATTTAGGGTCCCTCGTCTCCCACTGGGTGCAGGGTGGGGGTGCAGGGTGGGGGCTCTTCCTGCTGGGACACGGATCTGCATTGCATCCCTCCTTGCTTCGTGGGGCAGCTGCAGCGTGCTGGGGATCCCCTAATTTCTAACTCCTTCCTCCCTGGGGACAGGTATGGGATGGACGGGGAGACCCACATCCCAGCAGGGCAGCTGCCAAGGGTCCTGGGGGTCCGTGGGCAAACACCAGCTGTGGTCACTGCCTGCAGCCCACGTCCGTGCTCCCCGTCTCGCAGGTGCCACGATGGCCATGGCAGTGTTGGGCTGGGCCACGGCGGTGGGAGACGGGGAGCATTGCGGGTAGGACAGTGGCGGGTGCCATGGAGGGGCTGGCGGCCCCTCGGGGGGCGCGCGGGTGGCAGGAGCGCGTCAGCTCTGACCTCATCAGCGCCGGGAGGAAGGAGGGCAGGAAGCGGGGGCGGCCGGGGCTGCACGGGCGCTTCCTCCCCGCAGCGGCATGGTGTTCTGCAGGCAGGCCCGGGGCCGGGCTCGCTCCTCCCCATCAGCCTCTCACACCCCTCCATATGTGGGTCAGCGATGGGGGTCCCACACAGGGATGGGGACGTGCTGGCGGAGCAGTGGGGTCACTGGCAGCACTGTGGTCCCCAGGAGCAGGGCCAGCTGGAGCCCCCAGTGAGGCAAGCGCTGGCTGGGGGTCACGGGCTGTGCACTGTGCTGGGGGCCCGGCCGGGGGTTTAAAAATAACCCGCTGTGAATGCCTGGCGGGGCTGGGGCCGCGCACAATCAGAGGAAACGTGCCGGCTTCGAGCATTGTTTGGCCACAGACGCTCGCTTCCTCCGTCCTGCCCCGGGAACGCTGCTCCCGCGGCACAAAGGGGCTGCGGCACCAGAGCGTGGCCTCCCCGGCACCCGGCGAGGGGCAGGTGGCTGTCCCCTGGCTGTCCCCCCCATGCCCAGGCATGTGCAGCCTCCCCGGCATCCCTGCTTGGTGCGGCCCCCCACCCCATCTCGTGGCTGTCCCCTGCTCACACTGCTTTCCCCGCGCCCACTCTGGCCCCAGCGTTGCCCACCGGCAGCATGTGGCAGCCATGTGGGATGGGAAAGGGGGTCCCTACTGCCCGTCCCTCCTGCGGGCAGCCCCCTCATGCGTGTGCCCGTCCCCACGCAGGTATGTCACCACGCCGAGTGCCAGCAGCTGAACCGCAGCGGCCCGCTCAGCCTGTGTGAGCTCTGCGACAGTCACCTCCATGGCGCCATGCACTTCGACGGCCACATTCGCTTCGACCTGCCCCCGCCAGGTGAGCCAGGCTGGAGGCCGCCCGCACCACTGCGCCCGGGGGGTGTGCTCGGGGCCGGCACGGTCCACCCATGGGAGTAGGGTGTGCTGGGGACTGGTGCAGGGATGGGAGAGGGATGAACTCGGGGCTGGTGCAGGGATGGCAGTGAGATGAGCTCAGGGATGGTTCAGGGATGGGAGTGGGATGAGCTCGGAGCTGGTACAGGGATGGGAGTGGGATGCAGCAGGAGCTGGCACGGAGCTGGAGGTGCCAGCACAGCCCAGCTTGATACCCCTCTGCAGGCTCCATCCTGGCCCGCCACATGTCGACACGCTCATGCCCCCCACGCACCAGCCCAGCCTCCGACATGGAGGAGGAGGAGGAGGGACCGGCGGACAGCAGAGGGTGAGCCCCCAGCTCTTCTTGTCCCCTGCACACCCCCAGCCCGTGGTGTCCGCATCACCCTGCCCGCCCTGTGCCCGCAGGGAGCGGAGGAGCTCAGCGCTGAAGCTGCCCAAGAAGAAGGCTCGGCGCAGGCACACGGACGTAAGGCATCGTCCCCTCTCCCCGGGGTGGCCCCGGTCGGTGGGAGGGAGCCCTGGGCAAGCAGCTGCCGACTCCCCCCAGGACCCCAGCACGGAGTGCTTCACCCTGAAGTTCGACCTCAGCGTGGACATCGAGGCAGAGATTGTTCCGGCTGTGAAGAAGAAGTCCCTGGGGTGAGTCTGCCAGGGAGGGATGTGGGGATGGATGGGGGGACAGACCCAGAGACAGACTCGGGGCTCATGTCCCCGCAGGGAGGTGCTGCTGCCGATCTTCGAGAGGAAGGCAATCGAGCTGGGCAAGGTGGACATCTACCTGGACCAGTCCCACACGCCGCTCTCCCTCCAGTTTGAGGCGTACCGCTTCGGGGGGCACTACCTGCGGGTGAAAGGTGCGGCAGGGGCCCGGTGGGGGGCTCGGCCACCCCGGGGCTCACGGGGGGCTCTAACAGCCCGATGCTCCCGCAGCCAAGCCCGGGGATGAGCTGAAGGTGGAGCAGGTAGCACGGGACGCCAGGTCGGCCAGCCTGCCCATCCTGCACCCCGCCAGCACCACCGCGCTCCTCGGGCCAGCGCCGGAGCTGGTGCTGGGGCGCCGGGAGGGCACCGATAGCCTGGTGAGTACCAGTACCAGCCCCGGGGGGAGGAACTGGGGAGGGGGTGGTGGAGTGTGGGATACCCTGTTATCCATCCTTGCCGGGAAGATGGGGCAGCAGCACAGCATCTCCTGGGTGGTCTTGCATGGGCTGAAGACCCCCCCACAGCCCCAAGAACTGGTTCAGCTCCTGGCTGCGCTGGCTGTGCCATGGTGGCAGTGACTGCCAGACGTGACGGCTCAGCCCGTGGCACCGGCCCCGTGGCCGTGCCATGTACAGGCTGGCACCAGAGCAAAGGCAAACAGGAGCCCCGGGGGCCCTGTGGCTCGTCCTGGCCACTCTCCTCTGGCTGTGGTGCCTGGCAGCTGCCGAGCACGGCTCGGTCCTGCCCCGTGGACCCTGGCCCCAGATAAGGCGTGGGGCCGGGCTGGCTGACACTCCCCGTGGGAGCAGGCTGCCACGAAGGAGAAGAGTGACTGCGGGGGGGCACCCGGTGCTCAGCCCCACGCCAGCAGCCCTTGAAGGTGACAAGCTGGCTGCATGGCCAGGGCTGGTGGCCGCCCGTGTCCAGCACTACAATGCCTGGCTGCGGGACCAGCAGGGCTCCGGCAGGGTACTGGGGCCGGCGGGCACCCAACTGCCTCCACGGGCACCTCGGCCCATGGTGCCTCCCCAGGGGCAGGCAGGAGCCGAGCGGCGCCGGGGCCGTGGGGCTGGCAGCAGCGCGGTGAGTAACAGGGATGGTGCCGCGGTGGCTCTCCCCACCCGGGGATGGGGACGTGGCGGGGCGTGGGGCACTGGTGGCAGCATGCCATCTCCCATGGCTCGGGTGGCAGGCGGGGAGCCCTGGCCCTGCTGCCCTTTGTGCCGGGGTGAGGAGGAGATGGCAGCGGCCGTGTCCCCGCACGGCCCGGGGAGATGCGGGGAGGCAGCTGGTGCAGCGGTGCCCAGGCCGGTGGGAGCCCTTGGCTGTGACCCAGCTCTCGCGGCCGGCCGGGGGGCTTTGATCTCCGCCGGTGAATTGTTCAGCTCTGATTAGCTTATCTGGCGAGGAGGGAAATTAGGTTTTCGGCTCTGGCCCCACCTCCTTTTGTTTCGGAGGAGCCCGGCCACTGCCTGCCCGGCTCCAGCTCCGCCATCCGGGCTGGGAGAGCTGCTGGACGGGTGGCTGGGCTGGGGTGCTGCGCCCCGCGGGATGCCCTGAGCCCCCACACTGCCGGGGCCGCTTGCCCGCAACCGGCCGGGCTTGGCCAGGCGGCACCCTGGGACCCGTGCCCCCAGGATGCAGGTAGGCAGGTCAGTGCGGGCAGGGGAGCATGGCCGGGGGGCCCTGCTGCCCGGGGGTGCCACCTGGGTATCCGTCTGTCCCACGGATGCTCGAGGCCGGCCCTGCTGTAGCATCGTGCTGCTGTCCCCACCCTGGTAGCCCTGGGCACGCAGTGCCGGGCCCTGACCTGGGGGGCACCGGCTGTCCCCGCTGCAGGCTCCGGGCCGGCGGAGGAAGAACATGACGGAGTTCCTGGGGGATGCCAGCATCCCCAGCCCTGAGCCAGCCCTGCCCGGCGGTGGCTCCCTGCCCGCCAACGGCACCGACACCTGGAAGAACCGCGCCGCCAGCCGCTTCAGCGGCTTCTTCGGCTCCGGCACCAGCACCGGCTCCTTTGGGCGGGTAGGTGGGATGCAGGGACGGGGAGGGGGTGCGGGATCTGCCTGCGGTGATGCTGGGGAGCTGGGATGTGTCCCCTTGGGGCTCGAGCCCCCCACAGCTCTGCGGGCAGGGCGAGGGGGTCCGTGGTATGTCCCTGCCGGCCCCCTGCCCAGCGGCTCTGCCCCGGCTCTTGGCCAGGAGACTGAGAAGCTGGAGCAGCTGGCGAGCAGGCTGCATGCCTATGGCACCTTTGGGCTGCCCAAGCTGCCGCCCCAGCTCCGCTTCGACCGTGACTCCTGGGAGGAGGACGGGGACGAGGCCGGGCTGGCACTGGAGGACAGCTGGCAACAGATCATCCGGGGCGCAGAGGTGAGGCTGGGGGGCCAGAGGGCCGCGGGGGGGTCTGCCCAGCCACCAGCGCTGTGCTGACGCTCAGCCTGGCAGGCCCTGTCGCGCCGGCAGTGCCACCAGCAGGAAGCCATCTGGGAGCTGCTGCACACCGAGGCCACCTACATCCGCAAGCTCAAAGTCATCACCGATGTGAGTGACAATGGCAGCCGTGCTGTGCCACACCGCGGTGGGGGGCCAGGGGCCGCGGCTGCACCCCACCACCTCCCCCTCTGTCCCCGCAGCTCTTCCTCTGCTGCCTGCTGAACCTGCAGGAGTCGGGGCTGCTCTGCGAGGTGAGCGCTGGGGGGGCTGGGGACACCCAAGTGAGGGATGGGACCCCGGTCTGGCCACACTGGTGGGATATGGGTCCCGTCCCCCTACAGCTCCTGCCTCACCCCCACAGGTGGACGCCGAGCGGCTCTTCGGCAACATCGGGGAGATCATCCGGCTGCACTGGGAGCTGTGGCGCAGTGTCATGGCCCCAGTGCTGGCCAAGGCGCGCCGGACCGGGGCACTGCTCGACCCCATCGACTTCCTCGATGGCTTCAAGATGGTGAGTGGGGACCCCATGCCACGGCAGGGGGCTGTGCTGCGCCGTGCCCCACGGTGACACCCCCCTGTGCCCCCCAGTTCGGCTCCCGCTTCAAGCCCTACGTGCGATACTGCATGGAGGAGGAGGGCTGCATGGAGTACATGCGGGCGCTGCTGCGGGACAGCGAGCTCTTCCGTGCCTACGTGACGGTAAGGGGGAGTGGGCCGGGGCTGGGCTGGGGCCGGTGCTGGTTCCAGGGCTGATGCCTTCGTGGTGCAGTGGGCCGAGAAGCACGAGCAGTGCAGCCGCCTGAAGCTGAGCGACATGCTGGTGAAGCCCCACCAGCGCCTCACCAAGTACCCACTGCTCCTCAAGTCCGTGCTGAAGAAGACGGATGACCCACGTGCCCGCGACGCCATCACAGCCATGGTAAGGGGCCAGGGCAACGGCACGGCATGGGGTGAGGTGGGGTGGTCCCCCCCGGCCCCTCTCACCCACTGCCTTGGCCACAGATCAGCTCCGTGGAGCACTTCATCAACCACGTCAACTCGCGGATGCGGCAGCGGCAGGAGCGGCAGCGCCTGGCTGCCATCCTCGACCGCATCGACGCCTATGAGGTGGTGGAGGGCAGCACGGACGAGGTGGACAAGGTAGGCTGGGCATGGCGGAGCTGCCCTGTCATGCCACCCCATGCCGTGTCATGCTATCCCATGCCATGTCATGCCACCCCATGCCATATCGTACCAGCCTATGTTGTACCATGCTATGCCACCCTATGTCATTTCATGCCAAGCCAACCCATGACATGTCATGCCACCCAATGCCATGCCAAAGCCACCCCATGCCATACCATGCTACCCCATGCCACCCCATGCCATGCCACCCCATGCTGTGCCCGGTGCTGACACCGGGGGCTCCCGGCAGCTGCTGAAGGAGTTCCTGCGGCTGGACCTGACGGCCCCCATCCCCGGCACCTCCCCGGAGGACACGCGGCAGCTCCTCCTCGAGGGCAGCCTGCGGATGCGGGAAGGTAAAGACAGCAAGGTGAGGACTGCGGGGGACGGGGAGCCTCTGCCCCGGCCCCTGCCCGCCTGCCCCTGCCCACCGTGCCGGCTGGTGCCCACGGCTCCCCTCTCGCCCGCAGATGGACGTCTACTGCTTCCTCTTCACCGACCTCTTCCTCATCACCAAGCCCCTCAAGAAGGCTGAGCGTACCAAGGTGATCCGGCAGCCCTTGCTGGTGGACAAGGTCGTCTGCCGGGAGCTCAGGGACGCGGGTGAGTAGCACTGGGGGGCGATGGGGGCTGCAGGGGGCTCCCTGGATGCTGCTGACAGCCCCTGCCCCTAGGATCCTTCCTCCTCATCTACCTGAACGAGCTGGGGAGCGCCGTGGCCGCCTACACCTTCCAGGCCAGCGGGCAGTCGCTGTGCCGCAGCTGGGTCGAGGCGGTGCGCAATGCCCAGGTGAGGGGCGCGGGAGGCGGGTGGGGGTCCCCAAGGAGCCCCGTGCCTCTCTGATGCCTTCCCCTCCCCAGAACCTGCTGCAGCAGCTGCGGCAGCGCCGGCACCTGGAGGAGGAGGAGGAGGAGGACGAAGGCGAGAGCGGGACCTCGGCCGCCAGCTCACCCACCGTCCAGCGCCACGGCAGCGTCAGCCCCGACTCCCAGCGGTGGTAGGGAGCGGGAGGGGGGACCCGCACACCCCCCCAGCCTGGCACGGCCCCCTCCTCACCCTGCTGCCCCCACAGCCCCTCCGACGGCTCTACCGAGACCCTCGCCGTGGTGGCAGTGGACGGCGGCGACGAGCTCTCCTCCCCGGACTGGGACGCGGGGCCCTTCGCCTCGACCTCGGACGGCTCCTCCGTCGGCACCGGCTCCTCCGTCGG
>VXAK01027677.1:4087-27169 GCA_013399435.1 Arenaria interpres | reverse complement strand
GCTGAGGCGCTCCCACCGCTCCTCGCCGCCTCCTACCTGAAAACTCAGAGCGAAGTGGGCAGCCCCGCGCTGCCCAGCCCCGCCGCACTCCGCCGGCGCTGCGGCCCCCTCCGAGACGACGACAGCCCCGCTGAGCGGCGGCGGCGGCTGAGCGCGGCCCCGCTCCACCCCCTCCAGCCCAGACTCGCACCGAATCAGCAGCGACGAACCCAATAACAAGCTGTTGAGCAGAATCTGCCCTGCTTGAGCTCCCATTGGCCCCCTCGTGACGCCCGGGGGCTCTGCCCCGCCCGGATTGGGCGCCGCGGACAGCACCCCCATTGGTCGCAGGGCGGCCGGCAGAGGGGCATTGGCCGGCTGTTGACGCAGGTAGAGCTACGGAGACTTTTTATTGGTGTTCCTCCGGAGCACCAGCCGATTGGCGGAGGTTTACGTGAAGTCAGAGTCCCTCCACAGGTGATTGGTAGGAGCCGGATCCGGATGTAGCTCTGGGAGCAGTGATTGGCCATGGCCAGGGGACAGGAAGAGCAACTGTGCAGTCTGATTGGTGCGGGCCGTCTCTTGGAGACGCGGTGGGGCGGGGACGAGCGGGAGGGAGGGAAGAAGAGAGGGAGGCAGGCGACGGGGGGGCGGTGACGGCGTCCTGCGGCGGCCTGGGGCACGCAGGGCGCATGCGCGTCGGTCAGCCTCCCGGCGCCATTTTGCGTGCGGCTCTTTCCCATTTTAGGCTGTGGGAGGGGGGTGACCGGAGTAGCCAGCGCCTGTTCTGCGAGCAGTTTGGGAAGCTGCTGGCAGCGGCAGACGAGCTTCACTCGGTGCGGCTTGGCGCAGAGCCTCCTCCCGTGCTCCAGAGAGGCGGTGTCTCCTCGTTGCTCCCTCACGGGTCAACTACCGCGCCGTCCTCTGTCCCGCTTGGCGGCGGCGACGGCCCCGGAAGTGAAGTGGCGGCCATGGTGGGGTGGCGGCGCCTCTGGCGGCGCCCGGCGGAACCTCTCGCTGAGAGGGCGTGGAGGAGCTGAGCGGTCTGGCGAAGTGCGGGGCCGTCGGTAGCCGTCCCCCGCCGCTCTCCCCACGGACCCCGTCGGAGTCGAGTAGCGGCGCTGAGGCGGCCCGCCCGCCGCGGTTGCTGCCGAGGGCCCCAGCAGAGATACCGCCGGGGCTGCAGGTAGGGGCTGCAGGCGCTGCCCGTGCCGCTCTCCCCTCACGCCGGGCCTGTGGGCGGGGCACGGGTGGCTGCGCTTCCCTGGGAGGAAAGCGTTGCTCCGTCGCCATTAATCACCCTCTGCTGCCTGTGATGCACTCGGGGTGAAGCCCGGGGAGGCGGACGTGACTGTCCCTTGCTGTCCGGTTGTGATGGCCGCCTGCCAGGCGGCTGAGGTCATCTCGTCACAGAAAGGTGCAGCAAGACCGGGAGAAGACTGTCGGTGTTGACGGGGCTGAGTGCTTTTCGGGGGGTGCGTGTGTAGCCGTGTCCGGTCCTTCCGTGCCCGTGGCGGCTGCTCTCTGAAGGTGCGGTCTCTCAGGGCAGGAGATCTGATACCTGCACCTCTCAGAGGTCCCCTGTGAGAACCTGTTCTCAGGGGCTAGCTTTGACACTACTAAACAGTAGTTAACTCTTAATAAACGACATATATTAGTTTATATTAACTACTGTTAATAAAATATGTGTATTTTTAACATTGGTTTCACCTTTTGGCTTTTTAGATAGAACTTTCTGCATAGTTGAATGTAAGGCAGTTCCGCTATTTTTCAACAAAGTAATAAGCATTTGTTTGATAACGTTCACTCTCGGCTACAAGACCTACATTAGGTTTATCTAAAGCAACAGTGGAGGGACTTACCAGTATAGTTAGGAGATTCATTGTGCTAATTTGACAGAAAAAGATTGTGTGCAAGTTCTCTTTGAGGGTGTTTTTTGTATTCTTTTTTATTATTAAAACTAATACTTTGGAAAGCAGCAGGCAAAAGAACAGTTCTCTAGGGAGTTTAACGACCAGTGATGTATAATACAGATAAGGTTTAAGGTGTAATGCACACAAAGCATGTTTAGAGTTGACTGAATGAGATGTCTGATATGGGGGAAGGGTAGCTCTAGAGTTCTGGTGTTTGGATCTGGGTTGTAAAAACAAAGATGCTTGAAGATGTATACAAAATGTAAAAAGGTTTGAGGCATTTAGTGCTGAGGGAACTTTGATTCCATGCTGTAGCTCAGCTTAATGCAGTGGATAAACTGAAGAGCAAGCTATTGTATAAAATATATTAATTCTAATCCAAATGTTAACAAAACTTCAAAAGTTCACTTTGAATGTGAACTTCTTATCTCTCTGTGGAATGTACTGGCCAAATCATGACTTAAATTGTGAGCTTTTCTTGAGATGCAATTTGTATCTCTGTACTAAGTATAGTACCATTCAATAAATAACAGTTTGTAACCAAACCAATCAATCTTGTTTCTGGTTTCTAGCAGAAAAACCCTGTCCACCTGGATGTGTCTGTTGCAGCTGGCATGGCACATCACCCGTGTAGCTATCGTGAGCAATAGGACTCTATAGCCGATCAGCAGGAGAGGCGACTTGTTCTTTTATGGTATTTAAAGCACCTAAGAATGCCTAGCGAGGCAACTCAACAAAGAGCATAAACGTTCTCACACAACTTAGGGATGATGTCTAGTATAATGGAATGAAAAAGCTGTGCTTTTGGCAAGCCAGAGAGAGCATCTAATTTTGGTTTAAAGTAACTTTTCATTGGAATATGAACTTCAGGACTCAAGTTAGACTATGATAATGATTTTTTGCATCCTAAATCTATGTCAGTGTTAACCAGCCCTGAGACTCAAAGATAGCTTGGTTGTACTGGATCCTCGCAGCTGTGCCCCATTCCCCCATTCCCTTACAGGGAAACGGTTGAAATGAGTGGAGGAAACGAGCAGTGGACTTTTCTGTTGTGAGCCGGTCTGTTAATTTTACGAAGCTAATGCTTCAGAAGCTCTAGAATGAGACAAATCACAGTAAGTCCTTTTAGTACCTAGTCTCTCTAGACATGCTATAAGGTACAATTTTTTTTTAATGTCATTGTTCAAAGCAATACTACTTGTATTATGTGTACTTTTTTAGTACCAAAGGTCTTGTAGATGCAGTATAGGAGATTCACCTAAGGATATGCATTCTTGTCATACCTCGTGCAGATTAGCACAAGGCTTCTTAATTTAAGAACAGTAAACACAAAAGCACCAAGGCACTCTAAGCATGACACCAGTCTTTGGTAGTATGTAATTCCAGAGTTTAGGTGATGGCTGTAAGTAAATTAGAAAAAATAATGTATTTTGGTCTATTAGTTGCAGAATGTACAGAAATTTTCCCCAAAGTCTTCCATATATGTGGCACTTGATAGGAAAAGGAAAGTACAGGAATGCCTGTATCTTATAACATTCTTTATAAGAATAGCAGAATAAGTAGTAGCGAAATAAAACTGTTGAATGTGTGATATGGCTTCCTTGAGAAGAAAGATTTCTGGGATAAGATGTTTCAATTCTCTTCAGTAGTCGCATGCTATTCTTGACATACTGCATTTACAAGTAGATAAAAAAACTCAGAATACACATGCAATCAAAGCCAAAATATTCTAAAAATATTAAAAACACTGCTTATCATTCTAACATTGAACTTCTTTGTATGTAATGAAAGACTGTGCTACTTTAAGTCAGATTTTGCAGATGTTCAGGAGACTCATGGCTTCCTTTATTTTTGTCTGAAGTGTTTAGTTCTTTTTTTTTTTTTTTTTTTTTTTAATGCTCTTCCCCTTGGTGTTTCTATTCTGTAAGTAAATAGGCAACATTTTTACCAGCAGTGGTTGAACAAGCATCTGCCTTGTGCTTCAAAACCTCTGCCTGTGTGGAACTCCTGTATTTCTGTACAAATGAAGGTCAGATGTGTGCTTCCCACAGTTCATTATTGAAGTGGTTGCAAACTGCTCAGGCAAGACTGTGTTAAGAAGTTGTGAAGTACTTAATGTGCAGGTATAAAGGAAAGAAACCCAACGAATGTGAAGTTGAGAGTAGAAAGCTCAGGCAGTAATAGCTGGATTATAAAAATAAAAGGTCAAACCTTCCTAGTCATGGAGAAAATTGTGCTTTACTGTTAGCTATCAGCAATAAGTTCCTTCATATTTATTATCATGTGTGTCTAAGAGAAAACAAACAAAACTATCCAGTAATGCTAAATACTGCATTTTATATAAATCTCTGGCAGATTCCTGTCTCCATGTTTAGAAAAGTGGATATTTAACTATTCAAACATAACTCTGCATGCTCTTTTTCATGGCTCCATTGCAACTGTTGCTGATGGACAAGACATAAAGTTTAGCAACCCTTAGGAAGTCTGAATTAGCACATTACATCCACTGAAGTTTAGTAGTGGTTCCTTGAATTTGCTGAGGGTAGATTTGCAGCAGTGCAGTATCTCTTTATATGAAAAATCATAAAATATTTGCAGCATAGTATTTTGCGTGAGAAAAATCTGGGAATTGGGTTTCCTGTCAGTTCTGCAGCTAGCAATAAATAGGACTTTGTAGTTCCTTTTCCCAGTGACACTTGTAAAATGATGTTACATGCTCAGCTTGTCAAAGTAGAGTAACTCTTGTTAGTGGCTTCAGAGATCGCCAGGGAGAAGTAATCCCATTTTTACTCAATAAACTATGTCCAGACTTTGTTATGCTTTGTGGCTGCAGATCTTAGCTACAATCTCATGTGTTATAAAATGTGTGTAGAAATCAGTGATGCATTAACTGATGTGTTTTATTAGCAGCCTAGCACCAAGAGAAGAGGTTTTGGTTTTCAGCTGGTGTAACTGCTGCTTTCATCCTAGCATCCTAGACGTGTGGGGGTGTTTTGGTGTGTATCATGCAGTCTTTTAATTCCAAATGTAAAATGTTACTTTTTTTTAAGGCTGATTTGGTAATGTTGTGTTTGGATAGAATAAGAGCTGTGTTTCAAGAGACTATTTTTTTTCTTTCTTGTATGTATTTTTCTATTATAATAGCTAGTATATTTGTATCAAAAGTTAATTTTAGCTAATTTAGCAACTATGGAAGAAGGGTGCCCATTGCCAGGGTTTACTAACGATTGGATTCTAAAACCAGTTTTTGCATGTTTTGTCATGTGCTGTTAAATTTTCTGAATATAGATGCTTAATTTCTCTTCTGTTGCCTCACAAAAGGATGTAAGATGTAGAATTTGACTACAAATCCACTTAAATTCCTGTATGATTTCTAAGGACTACAAGGTCACATTGGTGACAGTAGTGAGGCTATTACAACTACATTGGGAATGTCATGCAGTGTTGCAAAACAATAGTGCACAGTACTATAGAGAAAAGCAGCTTCAGTTAAGATGTAGCAAACGACTTTGGTTGTCATCATTTGCAATCAAGCGATCAGTCTGTCCTTTAAAGCTTGAAGTCAAACAATTTAGTTGCTCTTCTGTATGGTAACATCACTTCAAGCGACTGCTGAAGGAGAGCATGCTTACATATTTTTCAAAATAACAGTTTGCCTTTGAATGCCAGCAGTAAAAGTGAAGGATTAGATCCACCTGTTGTTAGTGAGTAATTGAACCTGCTGTTTTGAGCTTTATAAACAACCTTTTTTTTTTTTGTGGCAGGCATAAGATGCTAGTTAGTACTAGAAATGTATCCTGTGCACATAAACATACAGCCTATGTTAGTGAGTCAGCCATTCCAATATTGTAAATTTTAATTTTTAAAACTCTCTGTATTTTTTAACCGGCTTCTAAACTATCTCTGCAGCTTTTTTCTTGATTTCTGAGCTGTAAGCATTATTACTGATGTAAATATTTTATCTGTGGAAGTATTGATCTTTCAAGGTGAGAAGAGATGGTTTTTCTACGGGATTGGACGAGTGGTTTTCTGTATACATCGGTCTACAGAGCAAATAAAGCTTTAGTGTTCCTGGAATACATGTAAGGTTAAAACATTTAAACCTGCATCTGAATCTCTAAATAGCCTGTATTCTTCCTAACGGAGTCAAATCTTGTTTATAAATACTATTGTTTGAGTAACCTTCTGTCTAAAGCAAACATACGGGGTAAAACCTGAATGCAAAATCTTTTGTGTTTTGGGAAGTGGCTGTTACATATTTCATTGCTATTAAAGAGAAAAAGTCTTAAAAGAGAAAAACTTAAGAGAAAAAGTCTTTAAAGTTTTAACATTTAAATGAGGTTGTGTATTGTATTGCAAGAACCTTCCTGCAGTCTGCTGAATAAGTTAAACTTCTGAAATGGAAGGTATTTCTCCTTAAATATTTAACTTTTGATGCCTACTTTGGAGTAACAGCGTGGTCACTTCTTCCACCTTTTGTGATACCAGACTGGGAGTAAGTGTATACTGAATAGTGGTCTAATACTATCCATATCTAAGATGTCAATTGGTGCTGAAGATGGAGAGCTAAAACAGGCTGTTGTTTCACTTTGGTAAAGTGAACAAACTCCAGTTGGATTAATTGCTCAATACTCGTGTTAGTAGATTCAGCATTTTCTTGTTTTTCAGAAGAAGTTTTGAGTGATCTGTTATGGCCAATCTGAAGTAAGAATCTTCCTTGCTTATTTTACCTGTTGCTAGTTTGAATCTTGGAAGGCTTCCCCCCAACCTTTCTTCTCAGAGGACTTTTTGCTGCAGAAGTAGCCATGTTAAAAAGTACAAGAAAATAATAAAACTCTTAACAGAGTTATGTTCTCATTTACACAGGCTTTTTCAGACATTGCTAAGTGGCTTGCTCAGCTTGTATTGTTACTAAAATAGATCTTTCCATACTTGTAGAGATAAAAAGTAGGATTCTAATACTGATGGTGGGTCCTTGGACCCGGTCCACCTGCCAGCATAGGCGTCGCTCTCAGGCTTGTCAGCACCAATAAGCTGTTGATTAAAATGATGGATTGTTACAGATGCAGGTTGTAGAGCAACATGATCCGACTGCATTGGGACTGTAGACGCACGGTCTTCCCTTGAAAACTATTTTCCAGAAAGCAACGTGTATGCCACTAATATTATGCAGCGTAGCACAAAGAAGCAAGAACTACTTCTGCAAAGCATGGCTGCTTAGCAAAAGAAAGCTTGTGAAGGCAGTATAGTTACGGGGCCTTCTTCTAAGGCTTCTGCTTGTCCAAGTTACTTTTGGAATAGATGACCTTTAAAGGTGCCTTCCAACCCAAACGATTCTATGATTCTATAATTGCTTAGGGTTAACTTGCTTTTCATCCTCAGCTAACAAGATTCAGTTGGTCAATACTGATTCTTTTTTGAAAGTATTAATGCCCTCCATCTTTTGAATTTAATATCATTCAATCAACTTTTTGATTAATAACATTATTAGCTGTAAGTAGCTGCTATTAGTCAGAATCTACAGTTCAGCCGTGATTATATTCTGATTTTTTCCTACTTAGCTGCCTTTTTCAAAAGATACTTTTTATTTGTGTATGTAGTTTGGAGGATATTATTACCAGCAGCGAATTTCCACATGCCTAGGGAGTTAGCCCACCAATCAACACTGCATAATGCATACTTAACTTTTGAGTTAATTGCAAGATTCTACTGTTTGCAGGACCTTCAGGAATATGCAGGACCTCGTTTGTACAGAATCACTGAAATGAGCTGTGTTGCGTGACATCCAGAACTCCAAAAGAACAGAATACCCATCTTTTAAGAGTTTAATTATTCTGGATCAATGAAAGATCTTTTATTAGAGAGGGAGTTAGCTCTTTCTTGTAAGCAGCACAAAGGGGGACAAACTAGTATAAGTGTAGAAACAAGCACATGGCTGGCAGAAGTAGTTGTTTGCTAAAGCAACTGACTGACAGGAAACACATTAAGCTACATGTATTTTGATTCTGCCTCCTAAAACAGTATTTCAGATTTTTTTTCTATTCCTGATGTATATAGAAAGTATTTGGGGAAAATAGCCTCTCAAGTGGTGTGCCATGTAGACTGTGAATTAGAATTAGAGCTGAAATTGGGCTTTATGTAAGCATTCTGTTAAAGCCATCTAGCACTCCCTTTGCTGCTCCTGACACCTTTTGATGTAGTCTAATGTAATAGGTCTCTGTCCCTCCCCGCAATAATGTAAGTAGCAGATTCCTGCTTTTTTAAAAGCCCTGCAAACAAAGTAAATTTCCCTTTCAAAAACTTGGGCATCACTTGAGTGTTTTTTTTGCAGCTATAAACCACCCCATGTTTTTTCTAAATTCTTACTTGGCTTGTCTTACCATGTCACTTATTTTCAGTGGGTGGTTCTTACACTGTCTTTAGGGGAGACTTCAGGAGATTCCATTTTTTTCCTGTATCTGATTATATGTACATATTTGGACTATAAACTCTGTGATGCAGCTGCCTGCTTTATTCTAGTTGTCCATTTTTGGTTGGCACAGCAACTTGTAAGAACCATTTTTAAACAATTGTTTTGAAGTCCTTTAATAGCTACATACTGAAGATGAAAGAGCACTGGTGGATGCTTAGTCCACCTGGAAGTAGGAGACTGGGTTTGAGCTTGATTGTAGATCCCATGTTCTCAAATACTAAAGTGTATTTACTGGACAAACAGTAAGGCTACACCCTTACTTTTGGTATTATCACCTGTTTTATGCAATTCTGTATAATTAGACATAATAGGTAGCAAGACCTTCTATGATGGAAAGTTACAAGCAGTTGGTGTTCAAAATAACTCTCAGTTCTTAAGTAAAAGCAACTTCCTTGCTGCATGTAACTTGAAAAACTGGTAGGTGGAGAAAAAGCTAGTCCTTGTTTTAGGCATACACAACTGAAGGAAGAAAATGAGGGGGAGAAAACAGTCTCCGTGCTGTATTTTTGGTGCTATTACAGTCTTAAAATTGTCATGACAACCAATACTATTTTTCTCTTCAGAATCTTGAAACTGCAATTATTTTAAGGTCATGATTATCTTCCAGCTGATAAATTGTTGAATTCACTGTTTTGTGTTTCTTTCTATGGTTACAGTTTTATCTTAAGGAAGAGACTTGTAAAACAGCATATGTAGTTATTCCAAATCCCCTTCCTCAAGGGTGACTTAGCCTATATAGCCAGATAGCATCCCAAGCACTAGTGTGTCTGTACAGTCACACTGTCAACATGTGGGGCTTTTAAGCTCAGGCCATCAAGCTATTTCTGTTGATGAGAAGGAAGTGACAAATGACCTGATGCTTGGCATACTTCAGATCTGCATGAGACAAATTCTGGTTGAAATGTTTCCTTTCTGAGAGTCAGTACCAAATACATATTAGTACTATTTCTTTTGGAGATATCCATAAGGGTTTCTGCCACACAGGAGATTTAACATATGCATTACTTCTATGCTTCTAACAGATCAATCTTCCCATAATTACATCAGCAGTACTAGTCAGTTGCAATGAAGATATTATCCAAACCAGTACTTTTTATGGCCTTATAAAGGCAGTACAAACAATGAAAATTAGTTATCCTGATGCAGTAGCCTAAACTTGATTTTTGTATTCTGCAAGTCCAGCTGCATATTCTAAAATCTGTCCTAGTGCAGTCATGGAGATGTATGTAAGTAAACTAGGTACTGGAACATGTCGGTTTTTGATTTGTCACCTTCAATTCACCATAGTTCCCCTCTAAATTCTCTTTAATATGGCTTCTGTATGTGGATTTGCTGTCTAAATATTTATAACAGGGAATGTGACATATCCAGTCTTATTAAATATCAGAGTAGTGATTCATCAGCTTCTGAGTAACAGTCAGTGGATGTATGAGACTTAAAGAGAGAGGAAGCATCTTCCTGTACATCCTACTCCTGTGTCATTATTGGATCTATGTATTTCTAAAATACTCCTTGGTGGAGGAATGACTAACCTAAGAGATGAGTTTGTCTATACAGTATTACTTTCTGGTGTTCTGTTGAAGTCTGTACTTTGGGTCTTAAGCAACAGCATATGCTACTAAAACTCTGAGCTTGTAAGTGTTTCAGCATGCCAATTATTTGTTATGCACTTCAAGTGAGTATTGGGCTTTCTGCTCTATTATGTATTCTCATAAATTGCCAGAGTCTGGACTAAGTAGGTTACTTGTGGAGCCCAAAGCAAGAAGTGCTGCTAATGTCTAATTATGATTTTTTTTTCTGTTATCTTTAGAACTGAAACTTAGCAGTGCTTTGGGCAGAAATAATTCATGTGAGACTGTTAAGAATCACTTCTTGCTCAAATCTCTGGTTGAGAAACTTTTACCCTGCCCGTTCGCTAGCCTTGCAATCCATTCTCACATTTCAATGTTAAACTGAAGTTATAATTGACTGTTTTCAAATGATTTATAAAAGCTAATTTTAATTTTAGGGAAGGGGATCCAAGCCCTGCTTTTGTAGGAAGGCATACTGTCTGTGCTGCTGAAGGCTGGTTCTGGGAGCCTTCAGAGGTCACTGTCACAGACTGCTTGCTACTGTTAGGTCTATCATATTGGGCCTGCATGTGTTGCATGCAGCTCTGAATCGAGTCCTGTCCTAGTCCCTTGGCATGTTATAAGACTCGCTGCGCGCAGAGTGAGCTCACTCAAAAGTAGTAATACTAAAGTAGGCACGTGTGGTATTGTCTAAAGGAACAGCTTCTAGCTCTTCTAGAGCTTTAACTCCATGGACTCTGAGCACACAGACATGCCCCACAGCTGAAGCTACAAGAGACTGACTGATGAAAGCTTTCAGATCTTTGTTTTAGCTATTTGATCAGTCAGTGTTCTCTAGGCTTAAATCAGTCTCTTCCTGCTAGATATTGTTTAAGACTGGAGGGTAAGAGAGTATCTGCAGTACAGATAGCCTCTTTTTTTTTTCCTTCCCTATAGTCCTGTACTTAAAACAGAGCCTCTTCTAAAAGTAAGGTCTTCTTGTTGAGATTCAATAGTCTTTTCTCTTGTTCTGTACCAGATCTAGTCCTCATTTTAAAAATAGTCTCAGATCCTTCTGCAGCTTAGCTTTCACCAAGTGATTTGCCTCAGCCCTACATATTTAGAAGAAAAACCCATGGTCTTAAACACTTAATCAAAGTTTAATGATGCTGTGCCACATTTTTAAGTCTTTATGTGGTCATGAGTGTTGCCATGAGTAGGCACTTTTTGGAAGATTTCTTCCCCTGCTCAGCTTCTACTGTTTGACACAGCAACAAGTAAATACTAATTCTCAGTAGCAAATTTCATTCAAGTTGGTATTTAGCCTATCAGATGTGGACTAAATCAGTGAAACATTATGATGGCTACCACACAACTGTATAATTAAGCATTATTCAAGTTAGGAAGTTACTTGTTAAAACCCATGAGAGAATCACATTGCATATCCCAATTGGAACTGTGACTAGGTTAAGGCTACAAAAATAACTGTAATGGGGAGTTTGCAGTAGGTTTTCTGCTGAAATGAGGGTCCTTCTGGACTAGAAATCTATTCTAATGTTCCCTGAGCCTTACTGTTAAAAGGCAGCAGTGCTGAATTTCAGATCAAATAGAAGCCTGCTAGGTTTCCGTTTCTAAATTTAAGGGAAATTTCAGTACTGAAGTAGATTACTCAGTATTTTCCTGCCTTTTTCCTCCTTGACCCCCCTCTTCTGAATAAATGCAAATATTTTTCCCCCCTTCTAATACTCACTTTTTTCCCCCCTCTTTCCTCATCTGTAGTCAATGGAAATGGAAGCAATAGATTTTTTCCTGACCATAGATAAAGGTCAGTTCTCATGAAGAGGTTGAGCCTATAGTCTGATAATTAATTTGGAAAAGAAGCTGACAGTAATAATCACCTTGGTATTGTTTAACTCAGTGTTGCCACAACAGGCAAGACTGCTGTGCAGCACTGTATGTATTACTATGCACTGCAAAATGCACATATTCTTGAATTGCTTCTTATTGGACTTCATCTGGTAAACCCACACAACTATCTTGGTCTTGTCACTTAACCCTGAAACCTGACTTGTGTAATTGTTACACTTCCTGTACCTAGTTGTGAATGGCTGTCACTGGAAGGTCTGGATGGATGTGTGTAACCATACATCGGGATGGCTTGTAACTTCCATTGAGGGGTTTATCAGCAACACTTTTGGTATAGAATAAAGACAAAGTGAAGAGAATCAAGTAGTTCTGCTGTCAGATACACTGAGTTAAAGATCAGCCCTCAGCTCATGTTTGGAGTGCTGATGGGAGCTTCCTGACTGGCAGTCACTAATGTCTCCAACAACTGAATCAGTGGTAAGCTTCAGTAATAAATTCACTTCAAAGAAACGCAACACACAGCTAAAGGCTGACTAGGTGTAACTGCTACACTGTTACCTCAGGAGGAGACACTGAAGGAGGCTGTCTGTCATGCGATGATTAATGTTGGCTCAGGCAGGTCTGATCAAGAGCTCCAGCAGCCTTTGAAAGATACGCCCAGCTTAAGAGGAAAGAGTTCAGGTACCTTGACTCCAGCTAAGGCTTAAGCCTGAGACAAAGTAGCAAGACAGACCCATCTATCGCTATTGTCTTCCCCTCGTCACAAAAAGGAAGTAGAACTTGCATCTTACGATCTCATTAGAAAAGAGACTGTAGAAGGCCAAGTGTTTTTTCAAAAGGAAAAAACTGTATAAAAAAAATAAACCTGTTAGGGAAAGCTTTTAAGAGCTGGTGATCATTAGTGTGTAGTATTAAAGCTGAGGAGTTTAATTCATTAGAAAATTATGTATTTTTAGGTTAAGATGACTTAGAATTTTAATTGCACAGTCTAGAGAACAAGTCATAGGAGGAGAGGCTGAGGGAACTGGGCGTGTTTAGTTTGGAGAAGAGGAGGCCGAGGGGAGACCTCATTGCCCTCTACAACTCCCTGAAAGGAGGTTGGAGAGAGGTGGGGGTTGGCCTCTTCTCCCAAAGGAATAACGACAGGAGCAGAGGAAATGGTCTGAAGTTGGGGCAGGGGAGGTTTAGATTAGATATTAGGAAGAATTACTTTCCTGAGAGGGTGGTCAGGCACTGGAACGGCCTGCCCAGGGAGGTGGTGGAGTCCCCATCCCTGGAGGGATTTAAGAAATGTGCAGACATGGCACTTCAGGGCATGCTCTAGTGCCCAAGATTGCTGGTTTTTGTCTCTCTGTGGGTGGGTGTGGTGTGTGTGTTGGTTTGGGTTGTGTTGTGAGTTGTTTAAAAATAGGTTAGCTCTTAAAGCATTAATTCCAGTTACATTGCTTAATAGACCTTGCAGCTTTAGAACTTAACCCAAGTGCTATATTTAATTGGATTAGTTTTTAATTTCTCCTACTCTTCAGATAAACCTAAACTTAATCCTTCAGATTAAACTCCTTTTCCTGAACTCTTGCTTGTTATGTAGGCTGTAGCTGTGCACATCACCTTAACTTGTAACCAGCTCTTTCACAGTTAGGTATGTTTTTATCTCTTCTGCCAAGAGCAATCACAGAATGTGGCTATGAATGAACTGCAAATTGTGATACTGGTTAATCAAGGAATAACCAAGTACTAGTTTTTAGTATTCAACTCTGCAGTATAAACAAGAGACTTTTCAAATTTCTAAACAGATTTGTTTTTCTGTACCTAGCCTAGCTCAAATAGAGTGCTGTAATAAAGGAAAGCAACACCAACCTGATCATATCTTTCCTTCTTAATGTCTGTTTTGATACAGACTACGGTTGCTTCTTTATGATGCTGGCCTATACTCTTTTGAAATAAAAGCTAACAGGCAGTAAAATGGAAAATTTATTAGTGCAAGTTGGTCGCTCAGTTTCTTCCAACAAGTACACATTAGCATCCCATGCTTACTTAATACATTATAAACAAACCTGTTCTAAGTTAAGAAAAGCTCAACTTGTCTTGAAGTAACAATGTGTTACATATTGTCATCGTCTGATTCATCTTCCTCTTTCAAAGATTCCTATTTAAAAAAAAATAAAATTAAAAATAATTTAACAGTTGTTTTATAATATGGCCTGTAATCAGCAAAATTAGTTTTGCTGTACCTTTACAATCCTCTCAATCTAGTCAAAGCCTTTGTATTTAGCAGGCTAGTTCATATCTTTAGGAGGTAACACTGAGCACTATCATTACTTTTAGAACAAAAGCAAAGCTGTTAAATGCTGTAAGTTTAACTTAGTCCAGATAGTTATCTTTAAAAACTGATCCAGGCAACATGACTTAGTACCTCTCCACTTATACCTCTGTTGAAGAGTTAATACATTTACTTTTGAAGGGGAAACACACCAGCTGTGCAAGCCTGCTGAATTGCTCTTGTTTTTGAAAGTAAGATCTAACCCTGGATTACACTGTAAACTTCACAGTTGTCCCTTCAGAATAATATCACCTAATAGCTCAAGTGATGTGTGTTGTAACTATACATTTTTCCAACCATCACAACAGTAGAAGCCTAATCTTCAGTTAATTCCTTCTACTCTAGACTTGACAATCAATCACCAAAGTCAGACCTTACCTTGGCATATTTTTCTGCTTCTTCCCTGATGTCTTTGGGAACAATTTCATGTTTTCCATTGGTTACTGCCAATAAAAAGAGTACATCTTAAGTAGAATTCAAACAAAGACCTCAACATACAAAGTGAAGTTAAGCAGCAATGTTTTACTTCAGGTACAGAAAGTTACAAATTTTTTATATTGTTCATAGAGATTACAGAAATGCATTACTTTTTCCAACCCAGCTGAGTTCCAGCTCAAAAGCTTTATCCTTTACTTCATCGTGAACTATGTAGATTCTGGAGGGAACAGAGAAAGTACAGATTAGAACAGATTGATCAATAGCTATACTATACTAGCTATACTCAATACTTTCTTCCTTTCACAGATTTCTTCTGTTGAAGTACTCTTCCTGTGGTTAACAGAAGCTCTCCCTGTGCTTTCTTCCCTGCCCACACACAAAAAAACCCATCAGAGAATTTTCCAGGCTTAATTGCTAGTATAACATTACATTAAATGATTACAGCTGAGATTGAGGTTGAGATGTTCAAGTTACCGTAATCAGAACCACCATTAAGATACTGCAGAACCAAGGCTTTGCCTGCTTCTGCTAGATTGGCTGTAAGACAGTTAGGAGCGTCCTTTATTTCCCCTGTATATCTTACTTCAGTTTACACTTATAGATCTCCGTACAGACTGCCATACATGGCAAACATGACGGTAATCAGAATTTACACAGGTGGTAGCACAGCATACATAGTACCATCCAGACCAGTAAAATCCCTCCTTAGTCTGTGGGACAAAAGTCTTATGATGCCATAATAGCAATACTGATTTGACTACATGATAGTACTCAGTGGCAGAATATGTAAAGAAACTATAAAAACCCTGAGTTGAAACATACATTCAAAACAATAGTAGAACTTAAAATAACCTGTGGCTTCACTTGTTGAGAAGGTTGTATTCCTTATTAATGCTTTCTGAAACAAACTAAGTCAAAACCAGAAAAATACCAGCTATTTCTAGACAACGTAGAAAGCTTGGAGATACCAAGGAGGACATCTTCAGTAACACACAAAGTACTTCCGGTAAAGTTTGATAAAAGTCTTGTGAAACAAATACAGAGAACAAAGTTAACAATGGTGTCCAGGGAAATAGCATTACATTTTTCTGACACCCTTCTGTTGCTGTTAGATTGGACTTGCTGATCGTTGCCTAAGATGATCCATAGGCCTTTCTTATGTGTTCAGCTGGCAAGCCCTTTGCAACAGCATATACCATTACAAGTTCTTGAAGAAATTGTTACTCTGGACTCTGTCTAGTATTTTAGGGTTTAAAAAATGATTAAATTATGAAAATCTTTATTATACCGCTATCTTGTTCAGCTACTAAGGAGCTGAACTGAGCTGAAAACCAGAATTATATCTAGAGCTGCTGTTAAGTTTTGAGCTGAAGCAGAATTACAGAACAGAAGCCTTTTCATTATTTGAACATCCATGCCTTACTTGAGCCATTGCTGTGAAGTCCTTGCTATGTTTCAGGAACAGAGATCCTACAAATTTTTGCCTCTAGCTGCTGCCTTGAGAACCTCAGACACAAACTTCAAAATAAACTCATGTGCTTAAACAGCAATGATAGAAGCATGTTTATTACTTCCTTATAACCTTCTAAGCCATAGCCATAAAGTGCTGGAGATTAGTTTTGCAGCTGCAGATTATTAAATTTGTGACAAGCACAGAACATGTCCCTAAACCATTAAAATGAAGTAGTGTAGATACCTGAAAGGATAGTTGTGTTTGTTTGAAGAATTACTAAGTCACAAAGTATTTTCAAGATAGATGCCCAATTCATGTTCTACCTAACAGAAAGTACTCTCTCTTCCAGTATCTTTTTTTTTTTCCCCTCACTGGTACGTGACTTTTTTTCCCCCCCTATAAGTACACTATCCTCACATAGAGTTTGTGGAATAGTATTAGTAATTACAGGCATCCATCACTGACGTGTTGTCCTAAATTGCATCAGTAAATTGCAAATTAAATATTTCCAGTCTTTTCATGTGGTATTAAGCTTTATCGTTTGAATAAGATCAGCTATACCCTATATACATCTTTAAACAAGGAGTTGGACCTTGCTTCTTTCCTAAGCACTTGGGTTGTTTTAGGCAAATAGGAAGGCTGGGTCAAAGACCTCTGCTACATTTCTAGACTGCCATTTAATGTGTGAAGCATCAGTTCACTGTTTAATCTGTATAACAGTGTACTGCTCTTTCTTCAAGATCAGGACACCAAGGACTTTCCCCCATCTGTCACCGGGTTTATATATTTTAAAACCAGTGACTACATTCAGACACTTTAACCTTTAATCCACTGGTGCTACAAGTTGCACCTATAAGAAGTAGTAGATGAGATCAAAAGACATATTTTTCACATCCTTTGGCATTTTTCAGTACTGAGTGGCATATCCTCTCTCACAAGAGGAGAAAAAAAACAAAACAATAGTAGAAGATACTGCAGTCAGAATGAACACTCATCTAGTACAAATGAAACCTGGTACCCGATTTAGAAGGAATAGCTTCAGTTTGAAAGCACAGCAAGCTCACCAGTACAGATTTTTGTCAAGTTGGAAAAACAGGCCAGAGACTTACATTTTTGCAACCTCTTTAACAACATCACGGCAGGTCATGTCCTTCATCTGTAGACAAAAAATACACAGCTTAAGAGAATATACTGTTTTCCATTTCCGCAAGGCCAGAACGTGAGTGGCTGTGCACATGCCTAATGAGCTTACTGTTTAGTAATGATAAAAGTGACAAAAAGTTAAGAACCAAATTTGTTCTCTGTTATGTGTCCTTCAGCCTGCTATATGCAAGTCATTCTTACAGTGAAGAATTTTGCAACTGAAAGATTCTATAAAAAAAAATGTTACACGGAAACTTCCTCAGCTTAAAGCACTCATCAGCTGGAAGCTTATAAGCTGAACAGATAAACCTTAGCATCCTATGAGCTCAAATTGTTCTTAGATGCTTTATGATCAACTGACATAAATTAACCACATTGGAGTATGGGGGAGGCATGGTATTTTCACAGATAATATTTGTGTTCTTTCTAGGTAGTATAGAAATACTTTTGCTCTTACCAACATTTTAGGCAAGCAATTTTGACTTAAGTAATGCCCTATGAGAAGAATATTGTTCCAGTGTTAGCAACCAACTGCATGCCCGAGCAAGGTATCGGCATCTCATTTTAGATTTTCTCACTGTTATAGCAGTTTTCTGACAGTTTCACAGTTAATCAAAACAAAGTCTGGTGCCAATTTCCATGACATAATAAACTTAAGCTTTGTAAGTCTTGCCAAGTGAACTCTTCTAGGCTCTGAAGTAGTGATATGTACATTTCGTTAATGCAGGTTCAAAACAAGATTAGCCTCATTTCCTTTATGAAGGTTTCATTTGAACAAGCCACATGGACATCGGCCTTTGATACTATACTCACAAAAATGCACCTGTTGTTATTCATTGGAACCAAAAGGATGTCAGTCCCAAAATACAGCCCAATACATTACACGTTTTACTGACAGTTCCCCTAGCATAAAATGATTTTCAAGTTCAAAATCAGTTACAAATTTTTTCTCTCCCTATTATTTACACTGAGCTCAGAATGTAACACATAAATTATATATATTTTACCATCTCTGATTCTCAAAATGTTTTCAGAACTGTAGTATGGAAGCTAGTTTTGGGACGCTGGTGAAGGAATTAAGATAACAACGGTCTTTTGTTCATGTTGAGTGTCATGGCACTTTCCGGGGTGAAGTGCACACCCACAGAAGCAGTGGACCAGAAAAAAACCAACTCATGTCTAGTTAGATAGACCTGCCATCACAGTCTCATCCCAAGACGTTTTCTGAACAGAGACCCATTGCCCCAGTCCTTACATTACTGACAGTGGATCCGCAGAACAGGCTGCTGTGTACAAATATAACTTCTGTTACTCAAACATTTAAATTGCTATCTGTATTTAACCATATAAAGTTAGTAGTGAAATAGGAAAACCCCAAAGTCTGCTACTGTCACACATACTTACAAATGAGAAAATGGAAGTAAATTTATTTATTGCCATTACATTTTTCCCATCCCAGGTATGTTAATTCTGCAGACAATAAGAGTAAACACTGTAACAGTTTATCCCAGGAGTTAAGTACGATTATGTCTATATATCAAGAAGTCATACACAGTATCAGAGCTGCATGGGAAGCACTACAGAAAAGATGAAGAGATTCAAGTACTCTCCACAAGACTACAAGTTTTCCCACAGCTGAAGATATCAGGTATTTGCATAAGATGCAACAGATGTGATCAATGCAGTGTTTTCTGTGTGCGACCTCAGCTACATGTGAGGGTTTTGCATACTATGTCCCCCCACATACAGTATCTTCTCTGCAGTATCTCAAGGTGAGTTTAAAGTTTTGACTACCTGCTTGCCTCTTACTTTCTACCTGTAGTCTCTTCTTCCATGGGAACAAGCCTCAGTTGACAGGCTACTGTAGGCACTATTACCCCACAAAAGGTTTTGTACTTCTGTCTTTTTCCCATTTCATTTTTGACAAATTCATCTTGTCTCTGACGCAGAAATCTGCCCAGTCAACAAACCAGTTAACAAAAAGCAAGGGCATGCAAGACTGGAATTGTTTCACATTGATGTGACGAGATCATATGCGTTACTGAAGACATTCTGCAAACAAGCCATTCAACAAATAAATGCAGTTAGGCCATATGGCACATCACTGTTCCCATGTACTGAATTCTATAGGCTCTACTGTAAAGTTCAAGCAATACGCATACTTACTAGCTGTACAAAAATTAGTCAATAAAACACAAGTTTTTGAAAATTCCAGCACTGCACAGAAAATTCATTTTTGGGGGTAGATTATGTGTTACTTGTTTTGAAACAGCACCACAAAACTGTACCATCATACCTGAAGTTTCTCAATCTCTGTTTTTGCAGCCTGCCTGGCTTTACCAATGGCACACCCCCAGTAACCCTAAAAAAAAAAAAAAGAAACAAAAAAAGAAACATGCAAATTTAATTAAATACTAAGCCCTCTACAGTCCTTACTGTCCCATAGCCTATGACAACCCTCACCCTGCTCACATAGTGAGAAGGCTGTGTAAATCTTGGTATTGTTCTCGCTTGGAACACATTCCCAAATTGTTGAATAGAAGCCAATTACTAGATTAAGTACTACCACTGTTGATAGAGAACAGAAGTGCTCAGTAGTTCCTGGACAGAAACATACCTGCTTAATTTGTTATTACAGTGAATGGAAGAGCAAACTAGAATTAGAGAAGTTCACCTACCATGAAAATACACTGAAGCGTAAACACATAAAAATTAAGCACTTCTATTTCCTTCAACAGCTAAGATATTGGATATATTGAACAAAAATTTTTAAAAACCCAGAACAGTATGAGTACGTAGTGTTCTGTGCATAATACACAGCTGAAGAAGCAGCACTAAAAACAATTAACAAAAGTATCTATTTTGATTTGACTTGCTGCTAGCAGCCAGTGTCAGAGTAACAGCCTTCTCTCTCTGAAGTATTTTGTGAATAAGCTAACACTACAATACTTGCCCTTTTGGGGCAGTGCACAGGACTTTTCATTGGATATAGCCAGGTGGAATGAACTCCCAAATTTGCGACAGACAAGCTTTAAAACTAGTTTCTCAGAAACTGTACTTCTGAGAAATACACAATGCGTATTCAAGAAGGGGATGCAAAACTCAGCTCTGTTCATTTTAAGCAGCAGTTGACCAGAGATCTTCCCAGGCAAAAAGAGAAAAAATTAATAGCTCTTTTGGAACGACACTTACTATTTCTCTAAATAGGAACTTTTAAGAGGGGAGCTTATGTCAAGATGGAAATATTTTTGACACACTCACATATGAAACTCCTGATGGATCAATCATGTACAGCTGTGCACCATCATCATCATCATAGGACCCCAGCATGAAACTGGAAGGGAAAATGTGAAATTAGTAACATTTCTTCTACCAACTCACACAGAATTATAGAGACTACACCAACTCAGGTTTCCTACATTCTCCTTGGAGCAGAACTCCTCCTATCCTGCTATGTTCTATTAAGCAATTTGTCTAAACAGCTTAGTGTTACCATAACAGCCCAGCACCTGCAAGTTTCAAGATTTCTCTTATCTATAACTAGACAGCAGATCTCCGTTTAGTAGTCCCTTTGTACTTGAACCATACAGTAGTTGTAATCTACTCTTTATCTACCAGGGCAAGGAGGATTATCGCAGAGGAAGGTTCTGCTTTTGTGACCATCACAGATTTAATAGCATCAAATCTTCAACTTTAAAAATCAGGGACAAACTGGCAATCTACATAGACGCTCGTATGCATATGTGAATTCTTCATCCCACATTTTATACACACACACACACTAAAAGGGAGGGGAATCTATTTATGAGATGACTTTTAGGTTACTAATTCCAAGTTTAAAAAAAGACCTCAGACAGTGTACAGTCAAAAGACATACCTGCAACCAAAAGGTCTGACAGCACTGTACAGTGTGTATGCATGCACATACATAGCCACTCTGTCTGCAAGATGCTAGATGGAAAACAAAAAATTGGAAACATTTATTTAATCTATAGGTAAACCTCAAGTAACAGAATTTAATTCTCTCTGTCAAGACTAAGAAAGCCAGAAAACCTGAGTGAACTGTGCCAATTGCTTACCTTCAGTGGAATATCATAGCCATAGTTAGATCTAAAGTTAGAAGCCTCTTCTCTAGCTATATCTGCCAAAGAACGAGCATCTGCCAGAAGTCCTGCTACTGCCTGAAATGAGAATTATCATCAGCTAGGCCAAACATACCTCTCAATAACTTAATAAAATTAAAAGTCTAATTATGGACTTAACCAAGATATTTACTGAATTCTACATACTACAAGAAGTGAACTCAATCAAACTATCCATCTGCTAGCAAGCTCAAAGCATGTCAATATGATTATATATTAATACAGAATAGAATTTTTCACTAGGAAAATCAAGAGCCAAAATTATCTTCGTGTTAAATAGCGTCTTATAATTTGCCACAACTACACTAACCCAAACCATATATCATGTAACATATATTGAATAGATAGCTTCAGGCATTTCTGTCACACAGTAACCAATACTTGATATCATCCTGATATCACTATTATGGATTAGCCAGTAATCCATACACCCGTCTTTAAAGAACTCAGTAATTCCCACACTGTTGAGAAGAGACGCTTGTATGCAGCATGTTTTCCCCTTCACACCTTATTTGTTAACTGTATAAGAAAGCACTACTTAACACTTGTGTTTATATTTACATTCAAGTTTGAACAACTGGAATGCTGAAAAGCAGTTTAAAAAAAAATTAAAACAGCCTCAAAAGTATGTATATCTTCCATTTTTAATTTGGATTTTATTTATATAGATGTGTGCAATCAAGAATAAATTACAGAAAACAATAAAAAACAAAACCCACTAGCATTTCTGACTCTGTACACAGAAACATTAACATTACTTTCTTAATCTACTTATTATTGATTATCCTATTTATACATGTCTATTCTTGAGGGGGGGGTCTTTTCCAGTTTATGAAAAACCAAAATTAAGTAGCACCTTACCATTCCAACATGCCGATCGACATTAAAGAGACGTTTATTGGAACCCTCTTCATAAAGCTTGGACAGAACTAGTTTTTCTACTCCAAAGACAACACCATCTTTGCATCTTATCCCAATTGCTGTACTGAAAGACAAGATAAATTCAAGTTTCTCACACAGAACTGTAGTGTAAAACACATTACAGAGAATTAACAGAATACAAGAAACAATGACATAATTTCCCCAGAAGCAGATTCGTTGCAACTCCACTTTAACATTGAAGGCAACAAGGGGGGAAAAAAATCCAAAGCTCACTCTTAAACAAAGGAGGAAAGGATTGCCAAAAGTCCTTACCCAAATAGTTTTGGTAGCGCTGTTTGGAGCTGTTGCATAGCTGCTGCCCCAGCACCGAGCCAAACAGTAGTAGTATGAAAACCACTCACAGTTTAACCTCACCTTTTGGTGATCTAGGAGATGCGACAACTCTTTCTCTAACCCTCAAGAAGTGCATCATCAGGCAAAAATTACCAACCATGGCATAAATGAAATACTTATTGCATAGAATCGTAGAATCGTCTAGGTTGGAAGGGACCTTAAAAATCATCTAGTCCAACCATCAACCTAACTCTGGCAAAAAAATAAATAAGAAATAAGCAATAAAAAAAATAATCACTAGACCATATTCTTGAGGACCATGTCAACCTGGCTTTTGAACGCCTCCAGGGATGGTGCCTCATCCACTTCCCTGGGCAGCCCATTCCAGTGCTTGATAACCCTTTCCACGAAGAAAGTTTTCCTAATATCCAACCTGAACCTCCCCTGGCGCAACTTGAGGCCATTTCCCCTTGTCTTATCTCCTGTGACTTGGGAGACGAGACCGACCCCCGCTTCTCTGTACCCCTCCCTTCAGGTAGTTATAGAGCGCAATAAGGCTTCCCCTCAGCCTCCTCTTCTTCAGACTAAACA
>VXAK01027672.1:0-36392 GCA_013399435.1 Arenaria interpres | reverse complement strand
TATATTCAGTTCACTGTACAGTACCCACAGCGGGACATCTTAGTGGAGAACAGCATGGAAAGCAAATGCATGTCAGAAGAGTATTTAGATTAAATCTGAGGTATGTAAGGCCGCGGTTCACGCAGTCTGTCAGCATCCAGTCTGACAACGCTCGGGCACAATACTCAGGTGTGCACCTCACCCATCACCACTCCCACGGGTAACCAACCTGTCAGCAAAAGCTGTCTGGCATGAGGGGGGAAATAAGAAGGCAGCTGGGCTCTTTTTCTTGTTTTTCTTCCTCTTTTTTTTTTTCTTTTCTTTTTTTTTGTTTTTTTTTTTTTGGTTTTTTTTTTTCAAATGAGACAGGAGTATAATTATCCCGACGCACATCACTGGAATTCATCGTGGGCTTTTGTTCTCCCAGAGCACGCAGCATTGTGGAAGGAACCTCAGTAGAAGCCGGCTCCAAATTCCTCATAAACCCAGGCTGAGACAGGGGCACCTGGAGTGGAAGAACATACACAAAAAAATCTCTGGCCACGTTAAGCCACCCCCCTTCAAAATTATCAGGGTGCAATTAGCTGAAAGAAAATCAGCTAGGCAAAATGAATTGCTTTATACAGTCCAAAATACTTTTTTCTAGCATGGACCTGTACAGAAACTCTTCAGTGTGTTTGGCTGACTCACAATAAAAGGAAATACTGAAACACTGAAGTCTTTTGTGAGACAGAACGACCGTCCCCTGGGTACCTGTAGTAGGGATAGAGATTTTATGACAGTAGGGAAAGAAGCAGAGCTGGGAAGAACGTAAATCCCTGCTTCACAAAGAACAAAAAAGGGCAGGAGGGCACTTGTGAAATCATAATGCATAGCGGGTGCAATTAGTCTTTGCACAGAGCAAGTTTTAATGAGACTAGATCTTTAACCAAAACTGTCTTTACAATCAATCTGAGAATTTTCCTCCTGCTTCTTCCCATGCCCTCCCTTTGAGGGAGCATAGGTAAGTGCATGTGAACTAGAGCCAGGAATTCCGTGTTTCCATCCTGTGCTTTGAGCTAACACCTCCTAAATAGCTGAGGATAGAGGAAAGTTGTTTCTACTCACAGTCCTGCAAAACTGATCCACTTCTAGACTGGCTGGGCACACTCCATGCCTTGCCACCAGTGTGTCACACCAAGCTGGACCATAGGTAGGTGCAGGCACTGCTTCGGGGGGACTGCAGACCCTTCCCATTGCTGTTGGAGACGCCAAGCAGCAGGAACACCAGGAGCTTGGGTTCTCCTCAGGTGCCATTTTTGTCTAGCATGGCTCCACCAAATTCAGGGTGCGTGCTTCTCATTTGTACCAGTGTGAGCAAACCCCTGGGCTGGTCGTGGTGAAGAGAAGTGTGTTTCTGTGATACACCAAGACCTTGAGATACTGCAAGTGAGGAGTTTCGTTACAAGAAAACCTGCTCAGAATCAGTCTGCCCTAAAGTAGATGGTTCCTCCTTTTTGGAAGACTGCTTTGAAAATGAACTTGTGGCACTTGAAGTGGCTTTCTGCAGTACACAGCTTTGTGCGTCTGGTGGATCCTTTCAGTACACACTTTTAAATGCTAATGGACAAGTGAAATTAATAGGAAGGCTTCAAACTCTGCAATTCCAAACTCACATCCATTTCCCCAAAGTCAACCCTCTTGACAGCTGCCTCAGCTGGCAACAAAACATATATAAATACAGACACAGTTGAGTTTGGGGTATCTTTGTTAATATTTATATAGCCTGCCACGGGGTGTTTCAGCAGCACAGCTGTTTCCAGCTGATAAATCTCTGCCTCCAATCACAATTGCACAGTTTTATTTCGTGAGGGAATATGTATAATCATAAACATGATATGACCGTCCTGCCTGGTTTATTAGTATGCATATCTCTAAGGACCATTTTGACATTCCAGATACACGGTGTGTTCAAGAAATTCTTCAGGGATCAGGGACTACCGGATTTCAGAGCTCTCCTGTAATATTTTTTAATAAAATTGCCAGTGCCTTCATTACTGGGATGTAACAGTCATAATGCCCAACCACCCGGCAGTGATGACTGAGTGTCAATCTCTAAGCTACATAGGCATGCAGATAGACAGGCAAATGAATAGATAGACAGATAGATACGGACAACATACTCATACAGATATGTATGCAAAACGCAAATGGGCTTAGAAAAGAGATTTGCTTCCCCTCTCCCTCACAGGAGCCAAGACCTGTTGAACAACTGTTCACCACTAATGAAGCAGAGGCCGAGTCCTCCTCTTGTCATGTTGGTGCATTTGCAGAAGTCAGGGAAAGTGTCATAGGTGTGGAAAACTGAAATGAAAATCCGGCCCCAGATCTGAATCTGCTTTAGAGTTTTCCATCCCCTGTTATCAGGCAGGTAGTTTTACCTGCTGCATGCACCACGGATGAGATATTGCATGAAGAAACTCTGCTTGAATGCTTCTGGAGGGCAAACAGAAGCAAACCTGATGTCACGCTGCAAGGCTGGTCCACAGCACACCATGGCAAACCATTATTCCCATGCATAGTCCCACCAATTCCCCTTTGGATGCCAAACAACTGGTTACAGGAACAAATTTTTCCAGAAATGGCCCTAGAACCTCTACGGTTTCTTCCTATTTCTGAAAAGCAGGGCAACTGCCTATCTGTGGAGCCCACCAAAATATTGCTTTGATGTGGAGCTAAGCTGAAGACATACCCTGGTGATAAGTCACTTATGCAGGAACAGACAGTGGGCCTGGTGTGTTACTACACATATTGTCTTCTCAGACACTGACAGTTCATCTTTTTTACACAATAAATCTTCATCTTCTGAGTCGAACTGAGGATTTTCTTCTAAATAGCAGAACTGACAATGATACGTTTCAACACAACTAGATTATAAAACTGTCAGCCCCAGCTCTGTTCCCCAATGCCTATCGCTGTCAACAGGGCTGGCTGTGGAAATTCAGCCTGCAAACCAGTCTCCTATTGAGCAGGTTTTTGCAAGTCTGCAAAAGGAAAGGGAAGGAGGGAGAAGAGGCTGAACCTCCATGTGGCTCCAGTCCCAACCTATTCCTTCTCTCATACAGCCAATTGCCATTGCTAAGAACGTCACCGCTTCACTGTGGCCAAACTGGAAACATGGACCAGAGTAATCAGAGCTTGAAATTATTAGTTACTTTCCGTGACAGAAACCACATTTTTGTGTGCCTTGGAGGGCTGCATGTTGGGTGAATGCTGATATATCATTAATCATCACTAGATAGGCTTTGACTTAATCACATATCACCACATTGTCCAACGGGCAATAGGTTTTCACTGCCAAGACAACTGTACTACTGTTGTATTTTCTTCTTTTAATCACAGATGAAGCACAGAAACCTGTGGTGTAAGAGAAAAGCATCCATATAACTCTCACACAGCCAACCAACCCTTGTGCTATAATCAAACCATAGCTACCAACAGTTTATGGAACTCAGCCTTCACTTCAGTAAGCCAATTACACAACTTAAAATGCAAAGGGGTTGGGGTGGGAACAGGGAAGTGGAGACATAAAGCCAACCCATCATCTGTGGTCATACATAAACTCATTCCGGTACGAATCGGTAAATGGGTATGCACAACAGATAGAACTGCAGTATAAACACATCTGCTCAGTGAATATAATCCATGAAAGACTTCAAAACAAATCAGGAGACAATATTCAAGCTGTTGCATTATAAAATCATTATTAAATGATCTAAAATCCAATTAATCCATTTTTCCATTGAAGTAAAAATCCCACTCATTTTCCAAAGAGTACAATGAAGCCAGAAGCACAGAGTAGTATGTAAAGGCCCAGAAATTTTCTTGCTATAATGGATTTGACAAGCACCAAATGCTTAAAAAGAAGATTCACAATCTGTTACACAGGGCCAGGATGGGTAATTTGATGAGTAAAACTCCCTTATTAATTGTAAGACGTTAGAGATTAATTTAAAACCTCAAGAGACCTTATTGTCTTGTCAGAAGCATCTGGCTCTAAATATTCTTTTCACAGATGTGACCTTTGAATTTTTCTGATTTCTAGACTTAGGAGCATCCAGTGTCAGTGAGTCCACAGGCAGGACATGCTACTGGACAAACTATTTCTTTTTTGTGTGTTAAGTTAGAATCTGGAAGCTTCAAAATTTAATGCCTCCCCTTTACTATATTATGAGAATGAGAGAATGGTGGCTCTCATCTCTTCTGAACATCCTTTTCCAAAACGCTGGTTCTGTTACGCCTTTTTACCATTTCCCTCTTTATTCATCTCCTACTAGTACAAATCCTCACAACCTCTTCAGCCTCCCATCAGAGAGACATTTTTCTAAGTCAGTCCTCAAACATTCTCGTCACTTTCTCCTTAACCATTTGTAATCCATAAAATGTAGTCACTCTTGTCCCAGAGCTGTGACCAGACCTTGAGACACAGGAAGTATTGACAGAATCTGTGAATCACTATTGTTCTCTAACTTCTGCCCAGACTTGCTTGCATCTCCTCCAGTAAATACATTTGTACTCTTCATAAAATTTAGTTGTTGTCTTTGTCAGCGTAAGTTTTTCCACTGCAATGAAATGTAGAAATGTAGAGCCCCAGTGTTTCTTGCTGTTAAATTTGGGCATCTAATCACATGGAAAGAGTTCTTTTCAGTTTTTTTACATCAATACAATTACATAACTATTTAATATTATTCTTTTTCTTGGCAAAAAAATATGGCGGCATCCATCTCAATTATTCATGTAGGATCAAAAATATGCCAGAGTGTAAAATATAATTGTCCATTTTAACAGGTTGCTAAGTGGGTGAAGCCCAGCTGAAAAAAACTAAACACATTACATATCCTTGGAAGAAAAATATCTCTTATATCCTCCTTTTCTTCATTGAATTAAGCTCATGGTCTGAGTTTCCCTCTGCAGATTGCTTGATATCCTTTCTCCTTGAGCCCAAAATGTAAGACAAAAGGCAAACAAAGCATCTCAGGACAGAAGAAAAAGTACGTGACTCAACCCTGCTGCATAACACTGTTTTAAAGCCCCTCCATACAATCATAGCACTATTGGCTGGAAGGGACCTCTGGAGTCTCTAGCCCAACCTCCTGCTCCAAGAAGGACTGTCACCACCACCAGAGCAGCTCAAAAGTGGCTTTGATGACCTGCTTCTTGACAGTCTCCAAGGACAGAGATTTCACAGCTAATTGGGTAGTAACACAAAAGAATGCTGCAATACCCCCCTGGAGAAGAAAGCCTTCCTGCAGCCCAGACCAGGCAGCAATGTATGGTTCTTGCCCTCTGTTATCTTCTCTGCCAGGGCTACACCTTCGGGGAGACCCTTAGAAAACACCTTTAAGTCTTGGACTTCTCAGATGCCTCAGGAGCAATCATTCTCCTGCATGCTCCCTGATTCCTCTCCTTAGATCACCTTCTGGTGCTGCATCAGGTAGCTACCAGCAAAACAAGGAGCTGCAGAAGTCTCGGGTCACTGCAGAAATACCATTTTAATGCCAGCTCTCCCAGGGGGATCTGGACACCTCTTGCCAGCTGGTAGGTGAGGGATCATCTCTCTGTTGGAGTTGACAAAAAGCCAGCAACAGGCTGCTGCCTTGATAACCCCAGTCTTTGCTGTGGCCATTGGCAATGGGCTCTTAATTGCAGTGTCTCCAAATGTTACATCACTGTAATTCCCAATACCCTTTCTTTCTCCATCAACAAACAGCATAACAGTTTCTAAGCTAAAAGATTCAGAGCAGCTACAAAAACAAAATACTGACAAGTAAAAACACTAAAATAGATGTATAACCACATAGAGGGATTTTCCCATGAAAAATGAAGCAGAAAAATAAATCTGGAAAAGGGTTTGGAAGAAAAATCATGTGATTCTTTTTTTTTATTCTCCCCCTACCCCCCACCCCTTTTTCTGACGACAATAAATTTTCCACAGGATTCAACCATGTGAAAAGTCTCTAGGCAAGCTCCTCAAATAGAATAGTCCCTGAAGCATTAGAAAAAAAAAAAAAAAAAGGGGGGGGGGAAAGAAAAGGAAAAAAAAAAANAAAAAAAAAAAAAAAAAAAGAACAAGAAAACAAAAACTCTTAATACTCAATGGGTAGCCATTATTAGGTTTTGCTTAGTGGCCAAATCAGCTCCTAACAGAAAAAAATGCCTTTCAGTGCTGGAGCCTTGAAGGAACAGTATTCATACATCGCCTGCTCCCTGTAGTTAGATTAGCATGACAGATCTGTCTGTTTTGCCAGTTCTGTTGGCTTCACAGCAGATGTATAAATGACTGAGTTCTGATCTGCCTTTTGCTGCATTATGGTCCTGCACCTCCTAAACCCACACCTTTTAACAACGTCCATCTTTCTCAAGGGAAACAAAAACCACTGTTTCATCTATTTGGCTAAGTAAAATGTGTCTAGTCCAACATAACTGGGCTGTGGCATGGATCTCCAAAGCCACCAATGACACCCCCAACCATGTGAGCTGCCATCCGTGGCTTAGTGAGACCACTGATCTTCTCAGGCACATTATCCTGTTTCAGCAGTGCCACAGAGCTGTAACACAGGAACAAACGTTTTCCTTACTTCCTGACATTTGTGATATATTGCTTTTATATCAATATAATGTAACATCCAGTTTTCAATGTCCCAAATGCTACAGTTTTCAATACTTTCCTCTCAGGTCCATTGCACCCCTACAATGACCTCCACTTTCAATTCATCCTTTTGCTCCCACTTACATCCCCATGTGCAATATGGAAAGCGTGGAAGATGACTTCAATTATATAGCTCCATTATAGCCGTGGCTGAAGGGTAGGCACAGCCAGCCAATATCAGCATGTAGTTGGCAGATTTAAACTATTATTGATGTCAGTTAGGTTTACCTCATCACCAAAATAACACTCCACTTAAGGAAAGATTGCTGTCCTCTTCTCTACTAAATATCTTTTTTATTATTTTAGCATGAAATTCAACTGCAGAAGAAAGCATTTATATATGTTATTAAAGAAATTGCTTTCAACTTTCACCCTCACTCCTAGCCACCAAAGAAACGCAAAATGCCTACTTCTGGTTTCATGTATTTTTTTTCATGTGACTCCATTGCAGCTTTGCTTACAATTTAACTTAAAAGTCAAGAGTTACAAAAAAGCTATAAGAAAAATCTCAAAGGATTGGAAAAACAATATTTCTTATTGAAGAACTTATTTTCACATTCCAACTATTTTTAAAGCAGAGCTAAAGAGCAGGTGAAAAATACCAAGCCCACTCAGACAGATGAGATTTTCAGTAAGTCTGTTCCACCACCTTTACCACAGCCACTTTTAGTCCATGGTCCGATGGTCCTTACACTGATGTTTTCTGTAGTCCCTTAGCTTCTGTAAAACAGGAATGCTGCTATTTATTAATCATAAGGATAGGAATTCGTTAGTATTTCTAACACATTGTCTATAGAAAAAGAATATGAAAACAGATTTCGCTGTCAGTTACAATTTTCGAGTTCAGAGTCAGTGAAACGACTGTCATCTATTTCAGTTTCAGCCCAAGCAGGAATAGAAACTCCCCCAGAATAATGTGGTAAGTATTATTATCACAGTTCAATGATATCATTTTACTTCACTTCGAACCTCCAACTTCAAGCTAATTAATTCAGACTGGCACAGAACAAAAGACTCGGAGAACTACAGAGGCTGTGTCACAAGACAAAACCCATGATCTTCAACATTTGTTATTTCAGTAGCCATTTCTTTGGAACACATTCTTGTTATTTTTTATTATTGTTACACATAAATGAGCCTTTGTTCACAAAAGTGGCTGATAACCACACTGATATACACAGTTACATGAAGTAAAGGAATTCATTAATTTATATGTCCAGCATTTACTGTATGTTTTCCTCCTTTTGCTATCATTATTCTGTTGTTTGAATTAGTGCCCTGAGATCCAGGATCTATATATACAGGGAAGCTGTAGAGATCTGTGTACATCAGCTTGGAAACAATTGGCTAAATGTGGTCAAATAAACAATTTTAGGTTATAATTGTTATTTAAATAGAGATAAGAGCTCTGTTTTCTTAGGCACTGAAAAAACATCTAACAGTCTTCCTCCTAAAAGCTATGTTACTCCAGTCAAGGAAGGCCTGTTTATTGACGTAACTTTTATTTCTGATTTAATGTTTGCCAAAAGACATCAACTATAAACTAATTTAAGAGACTCCACAAAAGGCAATTGAATTAAGATCAGTACACTCTGACTGACTTAGCTGAATTAGTTCAGCTTGGACATCCAGGAGGCCTTAGACCTTCACCTTACAAGGTGTTACAGCAGCCAGTTTTTTAGCATGGTAAAATTAATCAAAGGCTCAACTTAGGTGCCCAAGTTCTCCGTTTATTTGCAGGAAAAGTTAAGGAGGATCCAAGGAGTTAGGTTCCTGCCTCTCAGAATGCATTTTATCACAGAATCACACAACAGTTCAAGTTGGAAGGGACCTCAAAAGACCATCGAATGCAACCTTTTGTGGGAAAGAGAGCCTCAATGAGATTATCTCACACCCTTTTCTGTTGCATCTTGAAAACCTCCAGTGAGGAGATGACCTCCATTTGATCCTCTCAAGAGATGACCATCTCCTGTCTAGAAATAGACTCCATTTTGTGCACAGCCTACAGCAAAAAGATTCAACGAGAAAGTCCTGCAGTCTCCCTGGACAGAAAGATGTTCCCTTTCTTCAGTATCAGGAAGCTGAAGAACTCTTTCACAGGTGGTTTTTGTCTGCAAAAAGCCCAGAAAATGAAGGCTCAGAGCATCTGGGGTTAGAGCATTCCAAAGGGAAGTGAGAGACACACATTGAACTGGTGCTGGAAAGACGTATCTTGGATTCACATCCCAGGTGAGCACCCAGCTGCCTTTTGGTTTGGGGTTTGTTTTTTTTTTATTATTATTTTTCTCTGTCTATTGGAGCAGTTGAACTCTGCATACAAAAACAATGTGCTGGGTTATAGCCATAAGCTTACATGCCTAGTCATGGGATTTATTTTTTTTTTTATGCAGAGCAGACTGTCTCTGCCAGAAGACAATGACAGAAACCCACTTTGAATAACCAGTAGTCCAGCCATTAGAGCAGTTGTTGGGGATGCAGGAACACATTCAAATGCTCCCTGCAAATGAAGAAAAGAAGGGACTGGGACCTGGTCACTCGTGTTGATGTCTAAGCATTGGGATTTCCCAGAAGCAGACACACAGTCCCACCTTGGTGATTTAAACATGTTTTGAATACAGATAGAGGGTTACCCCTTATTTGTGAAAGAGTGAGGAAAACCTACTTAAAGCATCATTTCAAAGTCACTGCTGCTTCCCCCTCAGACAAATGTGTAATAGAAATAGGTTGTTTGCAGGGCTAAGTTGGTTCACGAAACCATTCACATTTTAAAGGATGCCTGTGCTTCAACATGGGTAGACTTGGATGCCTGAAAATGCAGAAGAGTACCATACAGGATGAGAATTTTCTAGTACTTTTAAAGGAAGACAGCACACAAGGTAAACTAGTGAGAGGAAATGGGGCTCACCTCCACCCCAAAATACAGTAGGATGCCTCCTGCCCTCTACACAGACCCAGCAGAGATCTGGAGAGACAGCATGAAGCCAGCTAGACACTTACTGAGACAGGGCTTGCATCTGCCCATCAGACAATATTCCCCCCACCAAGCTGGAACCAGTTTGAGTACAAGTTCATGGGGACCGGCTCCACTCACTGGGTTCCCTCAGAGACATGTGTGCCCCAGGCCACTTGGCAGGGCTTGCGGGGGATCAGGCTGAGCCTGTGCAGCAGCACTTGCAGAAACCTGCTGCAGACCATGGGAAAGCATGACCTAGAGATCTTCCACTCTGTGAACCAAACCACACACACACTGAACCTTTTCAGCAAATATTCCCGATAACCCTCGCACGGGCGGAAACAGGATCAGCTCTGAGCTGTTCACAAACTGAAAGAAGAGATGCATTCATCTGAGAATTTCATTACAAAGGATAAATCTATCAACCAATACTTCAAGTCACCTCTTTTTTCAGTGACTTAAAATCACATGGCGAGATTCCCAGCAGAGATACAGATGCCTCCGGGAGTTTTCGGGCAACTGCTGCCATTGTTGAAAGTCAATGGAATTCACAGAGCTGCCATTTAACCCCAAGTCCTTAACCGTCTAACTTCTCTAAAGATTTGCTTCCTGGGCATGTCCAAGAAGCCTCAGCTTTCACAACACTCAATTGTTTACACCTGTCTCCTGTAAGCCTGGAGCAGGTTCACAAAAGAGGTCTTTCCTTGCCTTCGGGGCCCACAGCTTTGTTCTCAGAGCTGTGGAAAACACAGTGGTCACCTCACTCCACTGAGACATGTCCTACGCCAGGGTAAGGACCACTTCTTCCATTGCCTGGGAAAGAGACCTGCTTCTCAGAGGGGGCCTCACTGCTCCCCCACTGCCACAATGACAAGGTCACAGGGTTTTAAGCAATGGTATTACATTGAAAAGCCCTTCTCGCTCAGATTCAATGACTGCCTTAATGCTGAAATTGGCCTCCTGAATCCCATCCAGAAGTGCTCTCTGAGATAATGAAGTCTGGAAAGAGGGGGGTTTTCAATATCAGCTTCTTCCCTTGCAAAAAGTGCTCAGGCTGATCTCTCACTACCCTGGCTGCCTTGCTGGCTCTTTTGAGCATGACCATGCCATTAATCTCACACTCTGAATAAATACCTACTGGTTATTTGGAGATTTTCCCACTCTCATATGGAAAGTCCTTTCCACCCAAGGAGACGCAGTTGTTTATTGACCAGTGGGTTTACTTGAGATTTTAAAAATTCTTGCAACATACTCAATTAACTTTGAAACAGTCATGTTACATTTTTGTAACAATGACAAACTACTTCCTGAGCAAAACAATGAGATGTCAGCATATTCACAATATTTCAACATTATGTGCTAATCCATTTGTATCCACAATGTTGTTTCTAGAAAAAAATAGTAGGACAGCATAATGCAAAGGGTACTTGGATTTATTTTTCTTTCTTTCTATTTTTCCTTTTTTTTCTTTTTTTTCTCTTTTCTTTTTTTTCTTTTTTTTTTTTTTTTTTTTTTTTTTTCTTTTTTTTTTTTGTTAAAGATATTCCAGGGCACACCCTGTGTCAGTCTTGATAATTCGGAAATGAGACCAATTTTCTTCTCAAGAAGGGAGGTCAGAATAAACAAAGAGAATACCCATAGTTTGAAAACAAGGTACTATCCTTATTCTGGAAGGAGAGTAGCACCAGCAGATCTATGGATGTGAGTCTTGTTCAACTTATCCTTTTCTACTGTATTCCAGACTGCTATCACCTTCCAGTTGCTGATCTGGAGCTTAAGTCCAGGAGACAGATTTATTTCCCCCAAAGTTTAGGAAGTATCCTCCAATTTTCTTCTGGCCGACAGGCCACATTAAAACATGAAAGGGCATCATGCAAATATGCCCCTGCTCTGGGCCTTCTTAGCAGAGGGACCCACAAGTAAATGAGCTGTCGATGAAGATTTCTTTCCCAGCTATGGGCTGCAGCACACTCAATTTGAGTGTTGTTCCCTCTGTGCTGCTAGAGAAAGAGGAAACATCATTCACCCAGACCTCAACGTGCAGCACCCTTTAGAAGCACTGCAATAAAACCCCACTGCCTGAATTCCTCTGCTAGACCCTGCGGTCAAGCGCACCTGGATAATGTAGGAAGTGATTTTGCTTCACTTCTGTTTTTATTTCCATGGCCAAAACCTGTCGTCTTCTACTCAATTTACAGAGAAGAAACAAATCCAACTAACCAACACGCTATAAAAATGTACCCATGAGCTACCAAGAATTACCTATGTTAAGTCTCTTTTGAAGGTCTCCATTTGGGAAACACTTTCAAGAGAACCTTCAAAGAGAGAGTCTTTGGGAGATGATAATGGTGAAAGGAAGGAAGAAGGCTCAGCTGCAATAATAGGAGCTGGAGAATTCCTCCAAAAGTTATTAGTGATCATTGCTTCCAGGAAAAAAAAATCCCCTCTGGATAAATTCAGCTGTCTGGAAAAGTGTTTAAACTTAGCACATCCGTTTTACTGGTGCTTTGCTTTCCAGCATAGATAAAAGGTAATGACTGACATCAACTGCATGAAATCTTCTCATTTCTCCACACCTCTGGAAAATATGCTGGGCTCTACTTCCTTCCCAGCTTCAGTGAGGCCCACGTTTTCATCCTGACATAATCTTTCCCATGTGTTCAAAAAATGAAGGTCTCTTTGTATCTGGAGAGTAATCAAGTCCGCACATGCCCTGAAGATGTAAAGTCAATTTGTGTCTAAGGAAGATCTACTGGAATTCAGCAGCAATTCTCAGCACGCTGTCTCAGCCGTTGATTATACATCTGCCTTGATTTTTTCCTGACGAAACACCCCAGAAATCACGTGCGTTATCCGAGTGCCAATGCACCAGCCCTTGCACAGGTGAAGAGCCTCTCAGACCTTCTCCTCACAGCTGTACCCTGGAGCTCAGTCAAGCAGCCAAAGAGCGGGCTGTGGCAGCCCAAATATTGTGAGAGAAGCCCATTCAAGTGGAGATGAAGCTGATGGCCAGCTAATGGCTTGGAGGAGAGCTGTTTCTGCTAGTTGGGGGGAAGCCTTGGTGTAAGATACTTGTAGAGAGTGTGAAATTAAGTTTCACTTGGCATAAGAGTTCTTTGGGGAATGAAACGGTATAGCCTGGACTGAAAGGCGCGCTTGCCATGATCCCAAGCTCTACACTAGCCCCATGAAGGGGGTGTTACTGGAGTTGTAGTTTTGTGTTTGCCAGTGGACATGAGAAAACAAGGCAGTAGATGGACAAACCAGCAAGGCTAACTCAGATTCCCACACCATACTGCCTTCGCTTTCCTCCTCCAGCACACCACAATTCTTGAGAAGACCAGCCCTCAACCTGGGTGGAAATGAAGCTGGTGACAAATGACAGCCTGGGACAGGAAATGTAAGGGCAATGCACATGCCTCTGCAAGCTCCTTTGAACTGTGAAGATATTTAGTTAGCATTTCAGGCACCATTTATTTAGCTTGCATCTGTGATTTTGTCTTCGTTTGCTTTTCCTCACTGAGCATCACCCTTGCAGTTAAACTATCAGTTTCTGGGAGATTTACAATCAGAGGAAATAAAAGCACCCCTAAAAAAAAAAAAAGATGTTAAAACCTGTATCTTTTTACAATGGGGTCAATATTCTCTCAATCCTGCTCTTTCTCTGCTCACTGAAATGCAGAAAAAGGAAAGGCAAAGAAGCAACTGCCTCCCATCCGTAAGAGTGCGGTAAATCTATCTTAACAAAGGGACAAGGTCACCACTTTCAAGAAGAATTTCATTGTCTTTCGCATGCAAACCGAGGTTCTTCATCTCTCTAGTGATGACAAAACCTGCCCTCGGGCTGCAGGAGCTCTGCAATCCACACTGGGGGAACACGGGATTCTGAAATGGTCAGGCTTTATCCTAATTTAGAGGATATGAAATGTAAGAAAAAGTGTTCACAGCACAGGAATGAACCAGTCCTCTTTGTTTCTTTTTTCCCCAGATTCCCTACTCAGAGCTAGATACGTAGGGCAGACTTCTAAATGTCTCGGCCTGCAGCCATTTTAGAGCCCTCCATTTCTGACAAAATCCTTTAAAGGAAATATCGAAGGCCACAGTACGAGGGAAGATTGGCACCATCCAGTGTTGGTCCGTCCACTAGTTCAAGAAGCTTCCCAAAAATCTGAATTCAATTTCCAGGATGCTGAATGGTTGCTCGCCTGGTGACAATGTACCAGCAGCTTCATACGCTTTTTATTTTCCGTTAAGAAACCAATTGCCTTGGATTTTGGATGAGAATTAAAACAACCCAGCTCCCTCTCGCTGTTTGTTCATTGTTCGTAAGCTGTTCTACATTTGTCCCGTTCAGTGAGCTATTGTTCCACAGGGGCACTGCAAACCTCTGCGAGCACAAACTCAAACCACATTGTAAATAGCACATGGCTTTGTTTAATCCAGAGCGAACCCCTCGGCTTCAGCTGGAGAGGCCGTCACAGCAAAGTGACCTGCCTGGTTTATCACCGCCCTTAGATACGGCCCCTGCGTCCCGGTGCCAGGCCATTGTTTGCCCTATTTAGATTTTATTTTTGAAAACACAGCAACACGAAATGCCTCACCACACTGGCTTGTCACGGTTGCAAGGATGCTTTAAGGGTTTCCGTCCACTAGTTAAAACAGCATTGTGCTATTAAGCTCCGCTAGCAACTGCTCCCCTCATTACAGCCCTTAAACGCAGGCTGCTGATGCCCTCTGCTGCTGCATTGCTGTCCCTTTGAGGGCTTTTTGTTCTTTCTGCAGAGAGCAGAGATTAAGCTACTCGGTATCATTTTCGCTCCTAATAAACATGTGTGTCTTGTCAACAAGCTATTGCAAATACTTCCCAGCTCGGAAATCTACTACCGGGCAGCAGAGCAAACTGTTCATCACAGCGCTCTCCCCCCGAGTTTAAATTGTAAGTTTGTGAGTTTTCTTTTTTCTTTTTCTTTTTTTTTTTCTTTTTTTTTTTCTTTAAACATGCTGTGTCAATATTTCAGCAATTCATACACTATCATGGGAAAGGAGAGGAGGTCATTATAATAAAAATACCAGTCACCAAATCCTGTAATTCCACTAGAGTTGACAGAAACCAGCCTGGGCTGCCACGCTGCCATGAATATAGGTTGTACATTTGAATAAGGGCACTGTTTGAAAGTTTGCTGTGCTAGATAGGTGTACCGTGGCAATTCTAACTGGTGTTGTGCACACTTTGCTCACCTACGCCTGCACTGGGAGGGAACAGCCACCACTCACATGCCTGTATATGCAGCAGGCATACACAACATATATGTGTGCCTGTATATATGCGTATATGCGGGGGGCCACGAAGATGATCAAGGGTCTGGGGCACCTCTTTTACGAGCAAAGGGTCTGTTTAGCCTAGAGAAGAGAAGACTGAGAGGGGATCCCATCAATGCTTATCAGTATCTAAAAGGCAGGTGTCCAGAGGATGGGACCAGACTCTTTCCAGTGGTGGCCGGTGACAGGACAATGGGCACAAGCTGGAACATGGGAATTTCTGTCTCAGCATGAGAAAAGGCTTCTCAACTTTGAGGATGGCAGAGCCGTGGAACAGGCTGCCCAGAGAAGGTGTGGAGTCTCCTTCTCTGGAGACACTCACAACCTGCCTGGGTGCGTTCCTGTCCAGCCTGCTCTGGGTGACCCTGCTTTGGCAGGGGGGGTGGGACTAAAGGATCTCCAGAGGTCCCTTCCAACCCCTACCACTCTGTGATTCTGCGCTTCCACGATTTTATGATGTATAGGGCATGAAGCACGGGGAGCCCTGCACACACACCGGGAGATAAATCTGGTGCTGTTCAGAGCAGCAGAAGGCCAGGTTGCTGCTCTGATGGTCAGAAGAGAACCACAGCTGCAGCCTCCTGACTCAGAGGAGTGAACTTGTTTCATCCCTGCAGAAGGACAGCAACAGGGCAAAGGGTTAAAAAAAGATATTTCTTTCTTGTCTGTGAATAAGCAAGCCTTTCCAGCGCTGAACATGAAGTTAGCATCTCTCTGCAGCAATGGGGGCAAGTTAGCTCTGTGGGATGATCCTGTGGCATTGTCACCCATTTTGATTTGAGCAGTTAGCCAAAATTTGGGGACAGACATACTGTTTCCATTAGGAGAACTAATTGATGAAGAAATCAGATATTTCTCTGATGCACTCCTATTTTTCTGCAGAGAATGTACAAAGCCCTACTTCCCTTCCCCCATTGTGTTCGACCAGCAGGAGACAAGACTTTTCCGTTCAAATCTCCAAAACGTTTTTTAGCGAGGGCTCTTCCTGAAGACTATTTCTTAGCCTTTTCCTCATGCATGCACTGCAAATGCAGCTTTGGCCATCTGAGGCCTTTCTCACTGGCTTTTCCACCCACATATCTGCATTGCTCTGAGTGCTTCTTGCTGGGCACAGAGGATGCACTCTCTGCTCCCCCAGCAGCAGTCCTTTCCTGGAGGCTCAGCACAGCTCCTTTATCAGGCATTTCCTCCCCCCAAAAAATGTGCCAGCAGAGATGCTGGCATCAGCCTCCCTCACTTCATGCCAGCAACATTGGCTTAACCACTTTTAAAAATAGGTCTTTGCTTTTTTTTTCTTTTTTCAGTTTTCAGCCGGACTCAGTTAAGTGGCAGGCACAGAAGCAACTTGGCCATCAGACCTTCAGGGGTGAAAACACCTGGGCAGTCAGCGGTGAGGAGCCAGGGGTGGCTGAAGATGATGCCCAGGCCCACTGGCAGGGCTGAACAGAGGTAAGGATGTCTGTGCACAGCCTCCTCCAGCCCCCTGCCATGCACGGACGCACACACAGTTTGGTGGGACGATGTCAAAGTCCACACACTTGCATTTTCTCCTCAGTGCAGGCAGCCTGGCTGCAGAGTGCGGGCTGCTAACCAGCCCTGCATTTCTCAGATGTGGCAGTGTCCTTGTTCCCATCTGCTGCAACAGAAATTGTCTCCCTTAAGGGCTTTTTTCTCTTTCCCCTGAACAAAGGACTGCTCTCCACCTCCTCGGTGTGAGATCTCACTCCAACCCTAGCAGCACGCTTTAGTAGCACTTCAAACAGGAGGCCTGAAGACGCATTTTCTGTCAGCGCTCCATCCCTGAAATACAGATTTCCTCTTGTTACCAGGTACTAAATTAAAAGGCAATAACCAGGTGGAGAAAGCAACCTGGAGAGATGATTCCTCCCTCCAGGCACGAAGAAATCTGCCCCCGCAGAAGAAAACAAGATGTTAAAACAAAGCAGAATAAATAAGCCTTCCCTCACTTCTGGGCACTACACACAGCTGTAAATTCAATGCTTTCTGGAGAAGGTCATGGAGTCCATCTGCTAATGGGTTTCCTGCCTGAGGGTATTTACAGGGAGAGTATGTTTGATGGACAAGGGCCATCACGGGTGAAAACAATTTGACAGCGCAGAAGATGAAAGGGGAGAGTGACCAGAGCAGCTCAGAGCCACGTCCTTTGAGGACATGTCATGGTAACAGCTCGGGCACCACACACTTCTGGCCAACTACGTTCAAACAAAGAAAGATGCTTGAAGAAACGCGGCTGACAAGGGCTGACATGAAAACTGCACGGCAGAGCTCCAAGCGGAGACGAGGGGAGGGAGGGAGGGAAGGAGAAAGGAGAGGGCACACGTGGTGCCGTGCGAGGGTATTAAGGAAGCCTGCACTTAAGGAGATACAATTTTCAGGTAAATAAAAAGCAGATTTATAAGGAAACCAGCCAAATCTTCTAAGATTATGGAAAACAATAAAGAGCTGATCAAACCTGTCCCTTTTATTCCTTTTTTTTTTTTTGACCACTCACATCAAAAGATGGATGTATTAAGAGATGCCGAAAGGGAACATATGGAAAAAGTGCACAAGGGATTTTTTTTTTGTCCATCAGAGCATAGGAATTGCATACTTTGAGAGTCATACACTAGCTTTTAATCTTCACATTATCTACCTATTCATCCATCCATTATTTGAAACTGCTTTGATCATCCCCTGTTATCCTCTGTCCCTGCACTCCCTCTCCTGGCTGTGTCATGAGCAGCTCCTTCAGCACGACTACAGATTTGCAATAAGCATCGGGACTCTGTGTGTAAATGAAAAATCCTGACTATTTCCCTAATCCTAATTGCTTGCTGAAGGTAGAGACAATGGTTTCTTTCCACAGAATCACAGATTCACAGAAAGATATGGGGTTGGAAGGGACCTCTGGAGATCGTCTATTCCAGCCCCCCTGCCAAAGCAGGTCCACATAGAGCAGGTTGCAGAGGAACGTGTCTCTCTTTTAAGGGGTTTTGAAATCTGGTCAGTGACTCCTGCTTTACCTCGCTATACTGGCGTGCACCGTCCTTAGCCGCTCATCCGTATAAAGCACGTACAGTGATGAATAGAGGAGCTTCCCTCCTGCCATGCGGAGCACTGATCCAATATAATTCTGCAGGGAATTTTAAACCCCATTAAGCCGGCAGTCACGCCGCTGCCAGGTGTGAAGCTTGCATGCGTGCTTTGATGCAACTGGAATTTTTAGCCGGACAAACAAGCTTCTGGCTCCGCTCCTCGCCGCCCCCGGCACGGCGGGGAGCAGTGAAAACAATATCGTCCGAGGAGACCTCGCTGTCGCTCTCCACTTGGCAGATGCTTTCAGACTGTTTCTGTCACTGCTTGCAAAATGGTTGGGCTTTAGGCTTTTTTTTTCTTTTTTTTTTTTTTTTTTGCTTGCAATAAACTCACGCAGCTGGCAACTTATTTGGCTTTCTCATGTTTCCCCCCATAGTACAAGCATTGTTTTGCCCTTCCTTGCAGGCCACTCTGTTTCTCATTAGTCTGTGTTTGTCTCTCGTTTTATGCATGGCCACTAAGTTCCATTACTATTACACCTTCAGTTTTCATCATCGCCTCTTTTCTGCTTCACTACCACATAAGACACCGCTAGGGCAGCATGGTAGAGTGTCGTCACCATCTCCATAGCACGTGGGTTTTAGCTACATCGCTCCTCAATCTGCACTAACCAGGAGAATCAGATGCTTAAATTTCTTTGGGAATTTGGGCTCTAGATGAGGGCACAGTTTCCGTTCCCACAGTATAAGGCAGGGAGGGCTTATTCTCGCTCGTGGAGCAGGAGTGCAGCCAGGAGGGAGGCTCAGCCGTGGGACTTCTCTTCAGCCTTGAAGTTTAGATGGAACAGTGACGTTGCACTTTCCAATGTGCAAGCTGAAAGGTCCCAAAACTCAGAGGTGTGTTAAGAGAACAAGCGACAATTTGCCATGGCTGAAACCATGGTCATGGAGAAAAAGTGACTGAGACAACCCAAATAAAAGTGAAGGACAAAGTAAAACGTCCAACAGAAGAGGAATGTTGAGGAAATCGATTTCCTCTCTTCCTTTTCATGTCACCCTGAAACTGGAGCAAGCAACAGCTGCTTTTCCACATGTGGGGTACAGCAGTGATGCTGATGCACCCTGTGACTGGCAGGCTGTATCCTTCCCCGTGCTCATGGAGAAGTTTTCCAGATTAAGCCTGGCAGGCATTTGAATCAAGCACCCCCTTCTCATCACTGAGGATAACCCTGAAGAATGAGGCTTCAAGCAGGTGTTGACACTGGCTCTGCCATACACGTTTCTCAGGTTAAACAACATTGAAGGAAAAGCTTTTGAGTATTTTCCACTATCATGAGCTCCTTTTGGGCAACAGCACCATTTTTCATCCATAAAAGCTAAAAGCTTGTGTGCAAATCATTAATATTATACATTTATTTATATGGGTTTTTTTTAAACAAAACAGGTAAGAGGTGTTCATTTCTATCACGTCAGAAGCAGTTGGTTAAGATAACACCTTTCATTTCACTCTGAGATTTAGGTTGCAATTTTCAAAATGACGCTTGGAAAACAAGGGCCAAAGCTACTCTTTAAAGGTATTTGGACACTGGAAATACCTGGATGACAAAGCCCATTAATTTTTAAAAGGTATGTAATGTCTTAAAGGGTGTCTATAGAATGAGGGTGTCTTCTATGGCATTCTTTGTTCTGCAGATATTTTCCATGGAGAATCTCATTGGGATAATGAACAATTAAATGGTCATTTTAGATTTCTTTCCAATCTTTTCTTCTTTCCAAAAGAAAGCAACTGCTGCCATGCTTGCTTGACTAGAAAATATAAATCCCTGAAATTTGCTGATGCTTTTGAGATGTGGAAAAATTTGGGCAATGAATGAAGTAAAACAGAAGTAAAACAAAAGACTTGTCGAATGGCTGTTGTCTCCGGGGGTTGTTTTATTTTCTTTATAACTATGCACTTCCATATTCACCTGGCTATAAGGGAATGTCCCCTTCAGAGTGCTGTAGCCCTTGTCCCATGGGATGTCAGCTCCTGCATGGGTGTACCAAGGACTCACAATCCACAAATCCAAAGGGGTACAATGACCTTCAGTTGAAGACTCTTTGTAAATAGTATGTAAGGCATAGGGTAACCCAATCCATGGACTTCTAAATTAAGTCCAAGAAGAGATAACCCAGTCCTCCAGAAAAAAAACTGAGATGTGAACCCACCAAAAACCCATGCTCCAGCAAGTGCTGGATGAATTTCAGCTTAGGTACCTAAGCTTTTTGGTAGACCTCTATCTCAGAAACATATTTTGGGGCGAAAGGAGAAGAGGAGGTGGCTGCAACACAGTCATAAACAGACCTTCTCTGTGGAGGCCAAAATACGTGCTTTGCCACCTCCAGGGTTGGCTGTGGTCACCATGTGCAGTCAGCCTTCACCCAAGGTAGTGGTGGGCCTGAGAGGTCAGAGACAAAAGCTCCATACGGCAAGTGTTAGGTGGTTGTGTTTATTTCTGTTTGAAGGTAGGCACTTAATTAAATGCTCAGTAAAGAAACCCCTATATTTACCATGCTGCCTCCTGTACAGCTTGGTCTTGGAAAGCATGTAAAGTCTGAAATCTAAAAATAGAGTTTCACATCAATGATTCCTTCGTCACTTGTGAAATTAACAACTGCAAGTTAATAAAGGCTAACTCAATTCTTCCTCAAACAAGAAGGTCAGGCCTGGTTTTAATTATTAGTTAGGTCTAGACCAAGAATATTGTCTAATTGCAACCCAGATGCAGACAGCACTGGGGTTGCAGTTAGACCGGAGTGCAGGTGAACTTGGAATTACAATTTCCACACCTCTCCCTCTTCCAGTTTTTAAGCAGTCTGACATGGAAGTTTCATTCCAAAATTATGAATTCTTGAGCCATCCTATGCCAAAGTTAAGCTTTCTGATAGCAATCTTTTTCATTTGCATTTACAACCAGAGACGGACTACACAAGTCAGTTACTTACACTCAAAATGTACTCAGTTGTAAGCCAATGACCTAGACTTGTTTTCTCTGAATTTCACATCAAATTCTCAAAGCGATTTTTTCAAGGGTCAGAATTAATTGGAATTGAGAGAAGCCTGGTGTTAATCCAATGGGTCTACATAATCAACTTAAAATAATTATTTGCCTTCACAGGGTATAAGCCCCAGTCCAGTACAACACTTAAAGCACATGCCAACCTTTAACTTCAGTGGGGCTTAACTATGTGCAAACTTAAACCCAAAAATCATTGCCTTACTGTTTTTTCCTCATTATTTGTACTTCATCTAATTCCCAGCAAAAGGGGGAGTCCGCACCTGACCAGTAGCTCCTGGATCAGGCCCTTTCACAAATGACAAATAATTTGCCAGCCTTCTTTTCTTTAATCTAGGCCAAACATTCAAATTAGTGGTGTGTGATTACATATGCCCAAAACTGAGTGCATTTACTGTCATTATGGACAGGTTAAGGAGACTGTTATCTGCTTTTATTTGCAAGGTGAATGTCTATTTTTCCACCAGTCATCAGACATTCATAATCAAAAATGAAGCATGTAGCTTTAACTAGAGCTAACATTAAGTTAAAAGCATGACTCAGAAGAACTCTGAAGGAATAATGCATACTGCTTGACCTGGTTCACTTGTCAGACCTTATCGCTCATGAAAGGTGGTTTTCATGAAAACAGTCAGCAGGCTTTGCCTAAAATCCCTTTTTGTCTGTTTTTTTTATATTGTTTTCTTTTTTTAATAAATATCATCCAGACTTCTTAGTTGGAGAAAAGTATAATTTTAATAAAATCAAACTGCTGTTTAAAGTTAGGCAATAGGTATTAGCAAACAAGAAGTATATAAAAATGTAAGTGAAATCAAAATTGCGTGTCATCTTGGTATGTGGCTAATGGCATTACATATGGTCAGCAGTGTAACTGCAATGTCCAAGCCTCTAAAAGCAGTAAATTGCATACCCTCATTCAAAGACATTTACCACTAGGCAGGTGCTGAGTTGTTTTAACTCCCATGAGTCTACTGTATATAAAACTACTCAGCAGGGGGGCAATATAGGTACTTAAGTCTCAACAGGTCTTAAGTGTAATTGCAACAGTGGGATGGATGTAAGACTGCAATGTGTGTTCTTACCAGAGGCTGCTTTGGATTCTCCTTTAGACTGCCTGAAATGAAAAAATGCACATAGAGTATTTCAGTGAATTGTTGGATGGATGTTGACTTGAGACCAGCATTTGTAAAATCCTATCACATTAAAAATATGACTGGTCATTATCCAGTCTGCTGTGCAGAGCAACTCAAGTGTTTGTTCTATTGCAAATACAGACAGAATACGACAAAAAAGAAAGTTCAAACAAATTTCTACATCTTTACATTCCCAATTGGCCAGTTTCATTAAAAGCCCTAAATCAGAATCTGAATGGTTTGATTGACTTTTTGGTTTTTTCAGTAGCTGACATCCCAAACAAGCTTTAAATACAGATATTTTGTATTTTCATCATCACAAAATCTTCCAAATGCCAGGACACAAATCATCCACGATCATCCAGCTGCTTTCCAGTGCTGCCCTGTAATTGACAGAAATCCCAATCTTTTTTAAAAAAAAATTGTGCATGCAACACAGAACTGATCTACATATTTCAATTTCCATTAGTCAATGGGTGTCATCTGGTTAAAAGACAGGTCCAGAGAGGTGATTCTGCCACTTTACTCTGCTCTGGTGAGACCCCACCTGGAGTACTGTGTGCGGGTCTGGAGCCCTAAATATAGGAAAGATATGGACCTGATGGAGCAGGTCCAGAGGAGGGCCACAAGGATGATCGGGGGGTTGGAGCACCTCTGCTACGAGGACAGGCTGAGGGAGCTGGGGTTGTTCAGCCTGGAGAAGAGGAGGCTCCAGGGAGACCTAACAGCAGCCTTCCAGTACCTGAAGGGGGCCTACAGGAAGGCTGGGGAGAGCCTGTTTACAAAGGCCTGTAGTGACAGGACGAGGGGCAATGGCTTTAAGCTGGAGGGGAGCAGTTTTAGATTGGAGATTAGGAGAAGGTTCTTTACTGTGAGGGTGGTGGAGCACTGGAACAGGTTGCCAAGGGAGGTGGTTGAGGCTCCATCCCTGGAGATATTCAAGGTGAGGCTTGACGAGGCCCTGGGCAACCTGGTCTAGTTGTGGGTGTCCCTGCTGACTGTGGGGAGGTCGGACAAGATGACCTTTGGAGGTCCCTTCCAGCCTGGATAATTCTATGATTCTATGATTCTATGACTGAAGAGTTCTTTGGAAATTCACTTTATGGCTTTTAGTAACTACTTTTTGATGGTTAACACAGTGAAGCCGTCAAAACAAAGAAGGAAGACTGCCCCATAGAGTTATGGGCGACATTGGACGTGGAGCAGTCCCTGCTCGTTGTCAGCATTCAATGTGCCCTCACACCAGCCTAAAGGGAGGGGGGATATAGGAAGATGCAGAGGACTCAGCCACTAATAAAGCACTTGGTTGAGGACCTTTCCAAAGAGGTTCAATAATGAAGATACACCAGAGTCAGCTGGCCCTGTTTGTCTTGCTAAGAGTCTGTGAGTAGAACAGTCCCAGCTGGCATGGTCTAAGGTAGGATAATGCCATCCAGAGACATCCTACACCTGACCTGATGTTTAAAAGCCTGTTAGCACCCAGGCTTTCCATGGTGTTTTCTTTCAGCTGCACTGCATGCCCTGCAGGTACATCCTTAGACCACCAACTTCCCAATTTTCTTACCTTGCAATATCAACAGCAGAGACGGATGGTTGACCCTTCACCAATATTCATGGGTGGAAAAGTGGAGCCACACAAGCAGGAATCTGGTGAAAAACCATGAAGTACTTTCATATTCTGAGATATTACTGGGAGGCTGTAGAATTGCCACTTCCTGCGATCATAATGTGTCATGAATTTTTGATGACCAAAACTATGACTAAAGGAAAGGTGGGGGAGAGTATGTTCTACAACAATGCAGTAACAGCATTTATTTATCTTCATTTTAGTTAGAATGAGTAAAAGAAGCAATGTTTTGAAAATGTCTATCTAAAGACATGTGCCACAGTATGAAATTTTGTATTACCAATATAATATATAATTCTGACTGACCACACTGATTCTCTCACGAAGTCAGAGACAGTACTGCAAATATAGTCACAACAGCAGAGTACGTGATGTCTGTCCCACAGATTATGAAGTTAATAAATGCAGAAGCCATCTCTTCTATTATGAAACCTCCCTTCATGTTCAGCAAAGGACATTTACCTGTATTAAAATTAAACTATATCCTCATGTTTATTCACCTTCAGGGTGGGACTTTCCGAACCACTCAGCAGTGACCTGATTTTGATGTCTGTGAAATCTGTAGGTATTTCAGCACAGACATCAGTAGGGGACAGCTAGAACAGCTGTGGGACCTTCTGAAAACCCCCTTCATATTGTGCCGAACAATGAAAGCATGATTTTCTCTCTCACTACAGAAAGGAACAATTAAGATTTGTATTTTATTAATTAATGGCAAAAAGGAGTGAAGGAAAATAAATATTTCAAATAAAACCAAATTTAGGGCAATAGTCTTTCCAGTGTTAATATGAATCCCTCTTGGTTTTCAGATTTCAGCACAAACTGTGTGTCATTCAAAGGTGGTAACCCCTACCCTCATCCTTATGTGCTTCATCCTGCCTATGCCAGTGCTTTATCATCTTCCTTGTGCTCTGAGATAAAATCATTTCATCTGGGGCCACATCTAGTTAATCCTTAACCTTGTCATATAAAATTTTGCCCTTGGACCAGTCCCATTCGTTGTCTTCTCTCTTTTAGTTTCTAAAGTTAAAGGGCAGCTGCCTTATTACTGCCAAACCTAACGCTGCTCTGCTTTAATCAATACTGCCATGATCCCTTCATTTTGACTTCAAATTATTGCTGACCTCTTTCAATTTCTTATTAACCTCTGTGCCTGCTTTATTTCTTTTTGAAGGGATGATTCAAGCAGATCTAAGCTCTTTCCTCGCAAGCATTTACCCTGGTTAGGGAGATCTGTACTGGATTTTCTCGGTTCAAGTTCTCCACCCCAACAGAGCACTACCTATGAGTACCTTAGACCTCCCAGAGCTTGACACAGCAAACCCTTCTTAAACACTTGATTTGGTCAGAAGGAGAGTCACAGCCAGACTCAGGTGTGTGAAAAATCTTTCCACCTCCCATAGGGCCTGAACTATACCCCCAGATGATTATTTGGGCAACCTCATCTCTACCCACTGGCTCCACAACCGTCAGCTCTTCACAAGTTGGTGACGTTGGTCTGCAGACACACGTATTCTGCCTCTGACACAGCACTTTCAGCTCATAGGTCTCTTTAGTGCTTATTTATCATCCTGGATGCCACCATTTAGGCCGATCGCACGGTTTCCACCACATTCCTGCCATCAGCAGCCAGCAGAGGCAAAAGCCCAAAGCATGTTACATTTAGGAGAGACCAAACAGCTACATCCTAGAATACCATAAAAACTGCCACATGAAATTGCACATTCCACCCCGAGGATTTTAATAAAACTGTAAAATCTGAGTGATGATGCCCGGCTGGAGCAAAGCAAACACAGGATTGGAGTCACTTGCTGCAGTGTGTGTGTCTGTTGCATTGATTAGTACATCAGACCCTCTTTACCATCAAAGTCATGTCAAAAAGTCAAAGGCAATTTTCTCGCACACCAGACAAGGTATCCAGGAGACAGGTAAGCCATTAATGCTATTTTATTAAACCGGGATGAAACTTCATCTGGAACAGCCTATAGAGTCGAGTCATCTGTGTTCAAAGACAAGCTAAAACTGGAACAGACATGGGGCTGGGTTGCTGGGACCATCAGTGGAGGAGATGACCGCCATTGCAGAGGATATGTGAGAGTCTTGCTTAGCATATCAAAGTCAGCGTTGAGAGGGAGCATGATTGATCTCTAAAAATACACCAGCGGGTAAACCTCAGGGAGGGATGGCTATCAAGCGAAATGACAGTATTGGCATGGTAGCAAAAGTGTATAAGCCATCTACAAATACTTTTGGACTTCAAATCCGATGGCTTCTACACATCAGAGCAGCAAGCTGACCTCCAACAGGGGCAATGAAGGGCAGAATTTAGTAGGTTTTATATTGGCATGTGAAAAATTAATTGCAAGGATTATATGACAGATTTTCACAAGGTAGTCCCTCACATCCTGTATTTTTTTACCTTACTGTTGACTCCCATTGACTATTTTTGTATTGTTTTGTTATATTTCATTTATTCGTGTATCTTTCCGCTAAAGTCCTGACATTTTTGCCTGCCAGTTAATTTGGGACAGCACTTTATTGTAGTTATCTAAGTTCCTGCAGGATCAGCCATCAGCCTGATGTTCCATATAAAAATTCTGATAGGCAAAAGTACCTGAGACAGGATTCATCTCACAACAATGAAAAACCCTGAATTATTTTACATCGTATCTCATTGAATACAACACAGCACCTTCCTTTATGGTTTAAGAAGCTTTTGACCTCTTTTAAATCACATTTTGGTACCACAGTGTTGTTTTGACATAAATTTTAAATGTTCCAGTGTAAAAAAATCTTAATTATTCCTTTTGGTTTTTTAAAATTAGGTTGAACCTATAATCTTTGTTAATCTAAATTAATCATAAATTCACAAAATCTTTAGGATAGCAGAAAATTTTAATTTTCAAATATTTATACAAATAATTTGGCCAGTTCAATAGTGTAACTGAGGTAATACTTTTTTACGAGACATTTCACTTGATGCTGCACAACACTCCAAATTTAAAAAAAAAAAAACAAAAACCCAACAAATAACCCACACATGGTATACATTAAATAGCAGATTTCTAAGGATAATTACGAACAGACAACGAAAATCACATAGATGTGCTTTTACTGCAGTTACAGGAGTTAGTTATTGACCCTATACTCTGTAACATGTTGTGAATGATCCAGGGAAAATACATAAAATTAGTTGTTAGTGTTGACGTCAGCAGGTGACAGCAAGCTTGGGAGAAGAGTAAACAATGAAGAGAGATGAGGACACTGAGTAAGAATTCTCTCAATGAGAACCTGAATTAGCCTTGGCATGTTCCAATGGTACCTGTAAGTCTGAGCAGACAGGTATAAAAACGTACATGTAAGAGAAATAATATACAGGATATAATATCTCTTTCATGGGTCGCAATGATTTTAAAGAGTCCAAGGATGGATACTCTCTGCATCATGATCTACTAATGCTATATATAGAAGGGTACTAATGGGAATTTTGGGTGTGTACACAAGGAGTATTGGAAAGGGATGCAAAATGCTTCTGCGTTTATCACTGGGGCAACCACTGCAACAATATTGTGCCTGTTTCTTGTATCAGTAGGTAAATAAGGACATTGATGGTGTGGAGAAGATTGGCACAACTCTAAAGAGCCTTAATGCTGACTGAAGAATAGGAAAATTATGATTAAGGGAGAGAGAAAATCTTGGGAAGATTCTGCACAGCGAAAAGACATTTGTCACAGTGGTTTTCAGTCGAGCAAGTATAGCTGCAGCAAGCAACCAGGAGCTGGAAGTGGAAGTAAAGTAGAAAAAGACTGAAACAATTTACTACCTACTATAGTACATTTCCATCATGGTTGATTTGCAAATCAAGAAATTTAGGCTGTTGTTAAAGATTTGATCTATTTGAGAACAGAGTGGATTGAGGAAAGTCCTAGAAACCATGTCAAAAGTCCCATGAGATGATCCCAGTGACCTCTCCGTGCATACGTTAAACCAGAGAGACACAAAGGCTGGAGGGAAGAGGAAAGTATAGCTCCATAAAGCTGTTCTCACTGTTCTTATGTCCCTCTCCATACTTCCTTAGCACGAGTCCTGCTGGGACTCAGTTGCCTATTCCTAAAGTGACCTTCCTGATTTGGAAACCACCCTGTAGTTCTCCTGCCCTGTCCCTGGAGGTCATGGTGACCCCCATACAGCAGGAGCTCATCTCATCTCTTATCTTTCTCAAGATCAGTCCTCTTATTCTAGAATATGTTCACAGGTTTCAAAGGGAACTTCAGATCTTCTTGACAGCAAAGTGGCATGTGGTGGCACCTTCAGCACTTCCTTGTGGGAAGATCTGATGTCTGTTGTCCCCAGGCTTTTCACTAGCACTGGGTCTGCTACCATTCTGACACATCTGTTGTAAAACAGAATATATTAGACCTGAGGAGATAAGATTGTCATTGTCATATTTTAAAAGATATTTACTTTTGAGCATTGTGTAGTCTACTCAGCCTGCACACTGTCCCAGCTTTCCAGTTCATGAGATTTTCCTTGATCTGGCAAACACACTGTTTATTCCCTCACCTACTGGTACATATCCAAAATAGAGGTTTGTTTCTTAAGAATAGGGTTTCTGTCTACTATCCCATTCTATCCAGGTCGTACGTATCACCACCACCACCACCACCACCTGAGGCCCATGTTCCACAGCTGGAAGGTCTCCACTCCCCCAGACATTAGGACAGCATCCCCTGCAGGGAACCAAACATTCTTCCCTAAGCATTCACACCGAGCCACATCTCAGCAGCCCCTGGGGTCCTCTTATGTTCTGGTGTGGGCAAAGGAGACATTACAGAGTTATAACCATTTTGGTACCCTCTACCAACCTAGAAGTTTGTTTCTGAAGGCAGTTTTTTATTTGCCTATTTCCAGAGCTGGCCGTAATGTCAAAAAAATCTTCATGAAAGTCCTTGAAAAATTTTGATTTATATTTATGGTAAGGAATTCATAGAAGTAAACTTTGCTTCATGATTTTCTTATTTACAGCTTTTCAAACAAAACAGGCAACGCTGTCTATAGACCACTCCCTTCTTGCATCCCCTTCCTTTATCTTCCCTTGCCTAAGCATCCCTGTCTCTACTACCCCTTTTCCCACAGCAGCTCCAGGCGTACAGCAATAATCTGGATGCAGAGGTGCTGTCACACTGAAAGATCAGCTTTCAGCATCAGAAAACCAAAATCATTTTTCCCCCCCAATTACATCTTTTTGTAGACCAGAACATACCAGGTAATACTGGTTCCTTCTTCCCACTAACAGCTACTTCCAACCTTTGAAGTACTCTACAACAAAGACCAAGCCCCTGTATAAGAGGGGGAAAACAGTACCAGGTGAATAACCAGCTTTCTATGCGTCGCCAATAGATTATTCAGAGCCCAACACTGAACAGCTGGCCATAACATAGGGACTACTGACCTCGCTTTTCAACACTGATCATGTGAATAATCTGTATTCTGCAAAGGAAGCCTGTTTTGAAAAGGAGGAAGATGAATATCCTGGGAGCAGCTCCTACTGCTTTTTTGCAGAAACATGGGGGTATAAGCGGAGAAAGACAGTCCTGGTTCTTGTATTAAGCACATCACATGTCCTGCTGGCACTCTAGGAATAATTGCATTTGCAAAAGTGGAAGTAGAGGACAATCTTACAGTCACAGGGGTTTAATCACACAACAGCTGGAACATATTTTAAACAAGATCCCTACTTTACTGAAGTCACATGTCCTATAGTTTCTAATTAAAAATCCCCTGAATCCAGGTGCTACAATTCCTTGCAGTAAAGCTTGATCAGACTGCGCTGCGTGGGATACAAGGGAAGTCCTGTCATGCTGAAAAGAGCATCTGCTTCCCATCTATCAATATCCTTTGGAAATAAGCTTGCACCCCTCATTTTTTCTAACTGCTAAATGCCTTTGTATGTAGTCTTGAAAAAAAAAAAAAAAAACAAACCAAAGAAACCCAACCAGTAATGTGCATTATCTGTGTATTTGTAGCTGAAGATGACCTGATTGTGCAGCTGTTGGGATTTTTCTCTAATTGAAGAACCTTCAGCTTCTTAAACCTTGGAACTGAGCAAAAAAAGCGGCTATGCCACCCTTCTGTTTGACCTGGTCCACACACAGAAGCTGTCTCAAAGGACAAAGATCTACCTGAATGTAGCTGGCCACTGTGCTCTCATAGGAAAAGCATAAAAGCTGCTGCAGCTTGTGGCACGGGGGAAGGTAAATTAACTGGAAATGGCCTTGAGCACAAGGCTTGAACTCACATCACTCCATCTGCAGCTGAGTCTATTCACCTCCCTCCCATTTAAATAAAGCCTGTTGCTCCACCGCCCCTGCATATTATTATTTAAACCAGATATTTAAGTCAAGGTTAAGTTAGCTAGGTAAAAATTCAAATAATTGAAAATTAAATGTGTTCTTGAAGCAAAACATCTTTCATTCAGAGGACTGCTGAAATGTAGCTACTTTGGTTTTACCAAGGCCATGCAAACAAATGTATACCGGAGACCTAACATTGGTCAATTTGGATTCAGGAAGAGCACCTGAAGTAACCAGAAAATCTGCTAGGTCTTTTTTCTGATCTCTAAGTTTACCCTGAAACCAGCAAGTACCAAAGCCAACTGAAACTGTGCTAGGAGTGAAGGAGGAGTTAGACACACATCCCTGCTCTGCAGCATTCAGCTGCAGACATCAGACCCGATTTCAGCAGAGGTGAATTGAACAGGGTCAGAGCTCTCCCTGAACTCAGAGCTTCCCTTAGGGTAACACATCTGATGGAAAAGGCTGTGCAGCAGTCACATGACGAGCTTTTACATTCCACGAACAAGTCTGACTAGAAGAAACAATCTGTAAGGGGAGCAGGACGGCGCTGAGTGGTGTGTAGGAAAGAGCTGAAGAAGTTCCAGAAGATTTAAAAAATAATAAAAATTTAAAATTCACTGTGTAGCTTCACAGAGTCATAGAATAACTTAGGTTGGAGGGGACCTCTGGAGGTCATCTACTCCGACCTGTTGCTGAAAACAAGGCCTGCTTCAAAGTGGGGTCAAGTTCTTCAGTGCCTTGTCCAGATCAGTTTCAAATACCTCCAGAGATGCAGAGTGCACAGACTTTCTGGGTAACCTGTCCCAAAACTTAAGGACACCCACTATGAAAAAAAATGGTTTTTTATAGCCTGCTGAAATTTCCCGTACTGCAACTTGTGTCCACCAGTACTCATCATTTCACCATGCACCTCAAAAGAGTCCCCGCACCCATCTGTAGGTAGCTGAGGACAGTAAGCAGATTTCCCCCGACCCTTAGCCTTCATTTCTGCAGGCTGAAAAAAAGCAGTTCCCTTGGCCGCCTGTTGTCCACCTTAGTCACCTCTGTGGCCCTGTGCTGGACTTGTTTTACATTAGCCTTTCACATAGCGGGATCATCAAAACCGAACCTAGATGCAGCCACCTGAATTCCAAGCAGAGGGGGATAATGGCTTCCCTTGACTCACTGACCCCACATTTGATAATGCAGCCCAGCAAATGGTTTGCCTCCATGGCCAGATGTGTGTACTGCTGAATCGATCATGTTTAGCTTGCGGTCCACCATGGCCTCCAGATCATGGTGAAGATGCCTCCTACTCTGTGAATGCTGAGCCCTGTAGGGTTGCGTGGGGCAGGTTCAGGGCATCACACGCTGCCAGATAACCTTCACATTGCTAACTGTTCCGCTTTGAGCCCAGTCACGACACCAAGTTGCAATAACTGTGTGCTCCACCCACCTAACCCATATCTCCAATTTGTCACAAGGATACTACAGAAGATGAAGGCACATGACATCCACTGCTCTCCCCTCATATGCTGGACCAGCCACCATAGAAGGCAATTAGGTTGATCAGGCAGGACTTTTTTCTTTGAGGAACACCTGCTGGCTTTCCCCAGGCATCTTGTTTTCCTTCTTATGCCTGGATATGGCTTCCAAAAGGATTTGCTCCTCCATCTTACAAGGGATTGCAGGGAGACCAACCATCCTGCTATTTTCTGCATCATTCCTCGTGGCTTTTTTGAAGATGGGTGTGATGTTTTCCTTTCTTCTCCCATGATCACCATGGCCTTTCAAAAATGACACAGCCTTTCAGTGACACCCACTGATGACCTCAACACCCTGGGGTGCATCCTGTCTGGTCCCATGACTTGTGTATTTATTCTGCTTACGACTTCCATAATTCAGCCTCCCTTTGCTCCTTGGCAGAGCTTCTTCCCCAACAAAGACCAAGACTGTATTTCTGCAGACCTAATTTCTGTAATTTTTAAAGGAGTGATCAAGAATATATCCAGCCTTCACCCAATACCAAATCCGTTCTGGAACACTTTAAAGAAGAGGTCTTCTTTGGTGCAAGATTTACAGCTGTCTTTAGAGTAAGTCAGACTACACCAAAAATCAAGGGCTACAGCTCTCTGTAAAATACCCAGAGGGCTGCAGCAGACAGATTTCACAGACAGACAATTCCTCTTAAACCTCACCATCAGACCACTCTGCACCTCATCTATATACTGCCCAAAACCTTATGCAGTAGCAGAGACTAACACCTCACAGCAATTCATTTCCAGGGGCTGACTTCATTACAGGAGGCTTTTTGATTAAGATGAACAAGTGAATTTCCTAATCTTTTGCACCCCGGGTACCAGCCAGGGAGAGGAGGATTTTGTAGGGAAACCCATGTTAAACTCCTGGAGACGCACTCTGTTTTTTCTCCATCTTGATGCTAAGCCCATCAAAGTCAGGGGAAAGATTTTATTGCTTTTCAGTGCTTCCGTTCTTCTAGTACTGCAGCTGCAAAGTTTTAATTACAAGTGGGCTGCTTCCGATAGGAACTCCAGTTTGTCAAACATATATGCACTTTTTTAAGCTTAGTTGCTTTGATCTAGAGATGGCATGCAACTTCTCAGCTGTTTAGATTTCAAAATAAAAATACTTTACTCATTTGGCTTTTATTGCGTTTTGGTCCAGTTTCTCTCTGGACTAAATAAAAGGTAAAAAGTCATTTGGCAAATACCAGCACTTTGCCAAAGCTCTCAGTTTCCTGGCATTGTGAACAAAAGTAACACAAAAGGTCTGCACACCCATCTTCTCAAAACAGCTTCTGTGCACTTAATTTTCCATAATCATGTGTGGAGTTGCTGTACTCCACAGTGTTTCATATAATGTCTTGCCATGAAGCTGGAGTCACAACATCTGATGAACACCAATCTTTTACAAAAGCTTTAAATTTGATGCACCACTGTCCACCTCTCCTGGTCAATCAGTTGCTTCCTTGGCTCCCACCAACAGCAACAGTACCAGGACCCCTTGATGCCCCTGTGATATAGATAATCTTTCAGCTAAATCAATGTTTTTGTGGTTCCCTAAACAGGACATTCAATTATTAGGAGGCCTCAATTGCTGGTGACACAAGATTGGAGATGTGTGGATTTAGACTTGCCTTCACCTTTAGAGTACTTGCCAATCCATGAAGCAGAGAATCATAGAATCATGGAATGGTTTGGGTTGGAAGGGACCTTACAGATCATTGAGTTCCACCCCCCTGCCATGGGCAGGGACACCTCCCACCAGACCAGGTTGCTCAAAGCCCCATCCAGCCTGGTCCTGAACACCTCCAGGGATGGGGCATCCACAACTTCTCTGGGCAACCTGTTCCAGTGTCTCACCACCCTCACAGGAAAGAATTTTTTCTCTCAGCCTGTCTGCATAGGAGAGGTGCTCCATTCCTCCAGCATGTGAGATGGAACACAGCCTCTAAGAAAAGGCAATTGGCTTGGGGAATTCATTCTAACAGGAAAACAGCTACCATGCTCAAATAAAAGAAAAAAATAATAATAAAAAAAAAAACAAACAAAACAAAACAAAACAAAACAAAAAAACACAACCAAATTGTCACAAGGGATTAACACTCACAAGGCTACACGCGGCTGTGTAAACTCCTTGCAGGAGAGATCTCCTCAATTCAGGGATCACCTTCATCCTGTAAAGCTGGAAGAAAGAGCAGTGGGGTAGGCAGTTAGTCAGGGAACATTAAGCAGCTCTTTTCTCCTCAATATTCCATGGAGCGCTGGCAAAAGTTGCAGGGGAATATAGTAAAGACAAAGGAGAGGGAAATTTATGCAAGGTGTGGCAAATCACCCTGATGCAGTAAGTCTTCATTTTTACCTCCCTGTGACAGCTAAAGCAAGGCCGGTACACAGCTGTAAAGGAAAATGAGACTGATGAGGCCAGGGGTGATCTATCTCCTGCTAAACATACTGCATGTCTCCCACTGACTTTAGCGGGAGTGAAATCAGACCCACTCTTTATGGGTACACTCAGAAGATGCTACATACTGCAAAACAGGCTCAGTGGACAGTTTTAGATGCAGACATGAAGGAGGAGAGCTACCTTCAACCTGTTTTGAGATGGAAAATGCAGCAACATCTCTCGGGATCTTCCTAGTCATCCTTTGGAAATATTATTTGGATTTACACTTCTCGGGCTCCGTCCTCCTATAGCCTCACCTGCTTCCCATAACCCTGTAGGACAGCCAACTGTCTGTGCCTTCCACCACGCAGCATCATGCAACTGACACAATACAATCCAGCCCAGCTCCATATTTCAGAACTGAGGACTTCTGAACTCTTTAGCATCTCTGGAACTTAAAGACGAGTGTCATAAGCCGTAAGTCATTTTCTGGGTTTACAGATGTTTCCTTTGATATGTCATAAAACTGCTGGTAATTGAATCCCATAAGGGATTGTTTTTGGAGCAGTCTGTGAATCAAACTCTGTTAGCAAATAACGAGTTTCCCATGTTTCCCCCTGGAGGAACGCGATTCTGCAGAGCCTAAGGTTCCCCGGCTCTCACCGAAGCTGCAGATGTCAGGGGATGTGGCCCTTCAGAGGGGCTGAGCGGTTAGGTAGCAGGTGTTTCCAACTGGATGCGCAGCAGTTAACAGAAGGAAAAGGGTGCAGAACTGCAGGTTTACAAGCACAGCTTGGTCCATCTGTAAGGCAACTATTTCTTTGTCCTGCCAGGGCTGGCAGACCTCGCTGGAAAGCAGGAATCAGCCCTATACGGTTACCAGGTCTGCACTCCCTTTGCCTGCTCACCAGAAAACTCTTTCTCTGCTATTTCTCCCGGGTTGCCGCTCACCTTTGCAGCCTGGCCTGGTCGGTCTCTGCTGCTAACCCGAATCCCACATCCCAGCTGTGCTCTGAAAGGGGAGCAAGAGGGGGAGAGCACCCCGATGTGGGAATGGGACTTCGTGCTTCTCCAGGCACTGCCGGCAAACCCTCCTTGCACTGGACCTCCTTAGACCCCAGCCAGGGACTATGCCAAACTTTCCTGATTCTGGTCTTTGCTTCCTGGCTCCCTCCCTTCCAAGTCCCCTGAAAGGCCCCCCAGGCAGATCCAAGAAGAGATGGTGCTTGTCCATGCCTTGGTGAGTCCCATTCAGAAGTGCAACTCAATATATCCAGGGACTCGGATGTGGAAGGGGGGGCACTGACTTCCCCTGGCAAGGTCAACATTTCACAATCTGGCCCCAAAGCCAGAAGCAAATTCAAGGAAGCGGAACCACGCTCTGGCATCTGTTTTGTGTCAGGGGAGACATAAACCCATGACTTTGATTTGAGTGCTTCTGGGTTTCCAGGCTGCTAGTAGAAGAAACCAATGTGACCAGGGCTACCTGAAGGAATCTATTAAAATGCAAAGAAAACAAACAGGAGCTTTGTAGCTGTGCTTGGTTTTGACAGACAAGTCCTTAAGCTGACATTTCGGACGCTTTCGACCAAAGCTTCAAAATCTTCATGGCCAGTCATTTCCCAGACATCTGCCTTTATGGATCATAATTTGGGTAGTTGCCATCTGCCGGAGAGAGCTTCCACCACAGACATCCTTTTCAGCCACTGGAAAACCCCTCAGATTCTGGCACAGGACCTAATTCAGACTTTTGCGGCTGTAGAAAAAGCACCCGGTAAGCAGAAGGGGAGCTGCAGTGGCAGACGGAAGGAAATCAAACCCTGTGTCATCAGCCCTGCCCCTCTCCCATGGCACCTCCCCGTGCAAAGACTTCTGATGAGCTCACACACACGAGCGACAAAGCGATGTGCACAGCTTTCACTGCAAGGCTCCACTCCACTCCATTACAGTGGAGAAAGCTACCAAACCGTGCCAGGAGAATTAGCCTCTTGCAACTGTCGTTACACTGCTAACATCAAGGATGAAGTAAAGACCTGCATCAGATTCTGACCTGGGAAAGATCTCCAGATCTTACCTGTAAGCACACTGTATCTGTCTCCCGATCTTTTTAATCACGATTCTTCAAATTATAGCATCTGCCTTCTACCAAGTGACAGCTCACAAGTATCTGCCTCACAACTATACACAGCCTTAGAAAGCCAGGCCGCTTCTTTAAGCCATTACATTTCTCTGCTTGACATTGCTGCTTCTAAATCCAGCAGCAGCATACAATTCAAGGGAGGTCCCCCACCCCCCATCATAAAGGAAATCATAAAAGACTGTGCTGTATCTAAAAGAACTTAATTTTCACTGAATTTCACT